>CADEHL010000852.1:0-26715 GCA_902827135.1 Harpagifer antarcticus | reverse complement strand
GAAAGCTAGCGTCGTGAGTAGCCTTCAAGTAGCTTCTCTGGTCTCTGTGTTTCATTCAAGCTCTGCTCTGTGTGTGTGTGTGTGTGTGTGTGTGTGTGTGTGTGTGTGTGTGTGTGTGTGGCACGAGTCATTTTGTGTGCGTGCGTGCGCGAGCGAGCGAGAGAGAGAGAGAGCTCGCCTCGCGCACCGGTGGGTATCTACCGGAGATCGTTGTGGTTAGCATCTGGTGCTAGCTAGCCAAGCTAACGGGTATAAGGAGCTTTTTCAACAACAAGGTGGAGGGAGAACTCTCTCCTGTCAGACGGAGAGTCTCAGGTAACCTCAGCTCAGGTGAAGTAAAGGGCTCTCAGTGTTTAGATAGTTAACTTTAGTCTAGTTATCTCAGAGGGTCTCAAACGGTTTGTTTTGAAAGGGGAGTGATTTGTAAAATATCTATAAAGAAATAGAAAATCTGTTTACAGTTCTGTGTCATCTGGTGCTGAGAGATGGATCCATAGAGCTCTCAATGTTGCTCTCAAAGTGCACCAGATTGATGCTTTAACTTCAATATCTAAAAAAATCTTCCCGGGGGAAACATGCCCCCGGACCCCCCTAGAGGAGGTGAGGTCCACCCTAGAGGAGGGGAGGACCCCCCTAGAGGAGGTGAGGTCCCCCCTAGAGGAGGTGAGGACCCCCCTAGAGGAGGTGAGGTCCACCCTAGAGGAGGGGAGGACCCCCCTAGAGGAGGTGAGGTCCACCCTAGAGGAGGGGAGGACCCCCCTAGAGGAGGTGAGGTCCCCCATAGAGGAGGTGAGGACCCCCCTAGAGGAGGTGAGGACCCCCCTAGAGGAGGTGAGGTCCACCCTAGAGGAGGGGAGGACCCCCCTAGAGGAGGTGAGGTCCCCCCCTCACTTGTAAAAATAGCACTTTACCCCTGCTTACACCTATATGCCGTGAGCTGATTATCGAGCCTTCATTGTAACAGTTGCGGGTGCACTGTGTGTGTGTGTGTGTGTGTGTGTGTGTGTGTGTGTGGGTGCACTGTGTGTGTGTGTGGGTGTGTGTGTGTGTGCACTGTGTGTGTGTGTGGGTGTGTGTGTGTGTGAAATTCTCTGGCGCCGCCACTGGTTTGCGGCCTGCCAGTAAACCCAAAGCAGAAGAAGAAGAAGTGACGTCAGCGGCTTCATTTGCCTGATCCTCCCCCATGGACTCATTGCAGTGTGAACGCGATCGGCTCTTTGGTTCCATGGGGGAACTAAGTGCTGGGAACTAAGTGCTTGGTGTGAACGCGATCGGCTCTTTGGTTCCATGGGGGTAGTAAGTGCTGGGAACTAAGTGCGGCAAAGTACTTGGTGTGAACGCGGTTGGTTCTTTGGTTCCATGGGGTAGTAAGTGCTGGGAACTAAGTACTTGGTGTGAACCCGATTGGCTCTTTGGTTCCACGGGGGTAGTAAGTGCTGGGAACTAAGTGCTTGGTGTGAACGCGGTTGGTTCTTTGGTTCCATGGGGGTAGTAAGTGCTGGGAACTAAGTGCGGCAAAGTGCTTGGTGTGAACGCGGTTGGTTCTTTGGTTCCATGGGGGTAGTAAGTGCTGGGAACTAAGTGCTTGGTGTGAACCCGATTGGCTCTTTGGTTCCATGGGGGTAGTAAGTGCTGGGAACTAAGTACTTGGTGTGAACCCGATTGGCTCTTTGGTTCCATGGGGGTAGTAAGTGCTGGGAACTAAGTGCTTGGTGTGAACGCGGTTGGCTCTTTGGTTCCATGGGGGTAGTAAGTGCTGGGAACTAAGTGCTTGGTGTGAACGCGGTTGGCTCTTTGGTTCCATTGGGGTAGTAAGTGCTGGGAACAAAGTACTTGGTGTGAACGCGATCGGCTCTTTGGTTCCATGGGGGTAGTAAGTGCTGGGAACTAAGTGCGGCAAAGTACTTGGTGTGAACGCGATCGGCTCTTTGGTTCCATGGGGGTAGTAAGTGCTGGGAACTAAGTGCGGCAAAGTACTTGGTGTGAACGCGATCGGCTCTTTGGTTCCATGGGGTAGTAAGTGCTGGGAACTAAGTGCTTGGTGTGAACGCGGTTGGCTCTTTGGTTCCATGGGGGTAGTAAGTGCTGGGAACTAAGTGCTTGGTGTGAACCCGATTGGCTCTTTGGTTCCACGGGGTAGTAAGTGCTGGGAACTAAGTGCTCGGTGTGAACGCGATCGGCTCTTTGGTTCCATGGGGTAGTAAGTGCTGGGAACTAAGTGCTTGGTGTGAACGCGATCGGTTCTTTGGTTCCATGGGGTAGTAAGTGCTGGGAACTAAGTGCTTGGTGTGAACCCGATTGGCTCTTTGGTTCCATGGGGTAGTAAGTGCTGGGAACTAAGTGCTTGGTGTGAACGCGGTTGGTTCTTTGGTTCCATGGGGTAGTAAGTGCTGGGAACTAAGTGCTTGGTGTGAACGCGGTTGGTTCTTTGGTTCCATGGGGTAGTAAGTGCTGGGAACTAAGTGCTTGGTGTGAACGCGATCGGCTCTTTGGTTCCATGGGGTAGTAAGTGCTGGGAACTAAGTGCTTGGTGTGAACGCGGTTGGTTCTTTGGTTCCATGGGGTAGTAAGTGCTGGGAACTAAGTGCTTGGTGTGAACCCGATTGGCTCTTTGGTTCCATGGGGTAGTAAGTGCTGGGAACTAAGTGCTTGGTGTGAACGCGGTTGGTTCTTTGGTTCCATGGGGTAGTAAGTGCTGGGAACTAAGTACTTGGTGTGAACCCGATTGGCTCTTTGGTTCCATGGGGGTAGTAAGTGCTGGGAACTAAGTGCTTGGTGTGAACCCGATTGGCTCTTTGGTTCCATGGGGTAGTAAGTGCTGGGAACTAAGTGCTTGGTGTGAACGCGGCTAATGGTTCTACTGTTATTAAACTCTCTCTGCTGACAGACTGGTTTTATTTACCTGCCTCTCTTCTTCAGTGGTGGACGTCCATCTGTCCTCCCCTCTGGCCACGCCCACCACCCTCCCACCAATCGGCTCAGTGGAAACAGCCCAGCCAATCAGAACCATGGCTATCATAATTGAGGGAGGGGGGAGGGAGGACGGGGGAGGATGGGAGAGGCCGAGCGAGGAGGGAGAGAGAGAGGGAGAGGAGGAAGTGGAGGAGGCCATGGAGCAGCTGGAGGAGCAGGTGAGAGACTGAGGGACAGCTTCCTGTCTCACCTGTCTCTGTCTCACCTGTCTCTCTGTCTCACCTGTCTCTCTCTCATATGTCTCTTCTGTCTCTGTCTCACCTGTCTCTCTGTCTCACCTGTCTCTCTCTCATATGTCTCTTCTGTCTCTTTCTCACCTGTCTTTGTCTACCTGTTTCTGTCTCACCTGTCTCACCTGTCTCTCTGTCTCACCTGTCTCTCTCTCATATGTCTCTTCTGTCTCTTTCTCACCTGTCTTTGTCTACCTGTTTCTGTCTCACCTGTCTCACCTGTCTCTCTCTCAGGTGTCCGCCTCCCGCAGCAGCTCGGTCTCATCATGGGACGGTCTCCATGGAAACCATGTGAGGACAGCTGATGCGAGACGTTTCAGTGCCTCGTTGGGACAGGAAGACATGAAGCTGGTGGTGAAGGCTGTCAGAGTGAAGAAGAAGAGGAGGAGGCACACAGGTGAGAGACAAACAGACAGACCTGAGTGTCTCTCTCTGTCTCTCTCTGTCTCTCTTTGTCTCTCTCTGTATCTGATTGTCTCTCTGTCTCTCTTTGTCTCTCTCTGTATCTGATTGTCTCTCTCTGTATCTGATTGTCTCTCTGTCTCTCTCTGTCTCTCTCTGTCTCTCTCTGTCTCTCTTTGTCTCTCTCTGTATCTGATTGTCTCTCTGTCTCTCTCTGTCTCTCTCTGTATCTGATTGTCTCTTTCTGTCTCTCTCTGTATCTGATTGTCTCTCTGTCTCTCTCTGTATCTGATTGTCTCTTTCTGTATCTGATTGTCTCTCTGTCTCTCTCTGTCTCTCTCTGTCTCTCTTTGTCTCTCTCTGTATCTGATTGTCTCTCTGTCTCTCTTTGTCTCTCTCTGTATCTGATTGTCTCTCTCTGTATCTGATTGTCTCTCTCTGTATCTGATTGTCTCTCTGTCTCTCTCTGTCTCTCTGTATCTGATTGTCTCTTTCTGTATCTGATTGTCTCTCTGTCTCTCTCTGTCTCTCTCTGTCTCTCTCTGTCTCTCTTTGTCTCTCTCTGTATCTGATTGTCTCTCTGTCTCTCTTTGTCTCTCTCTGTATCTGATTGTCTCTCTCTGTATCTGATTGTCTCTCTCTGTATCTGATTGTCTCTCTGTCTCTCTCTGTCTCTCTCTGTATCTGATTGTCTCTCTCTGTCTCTCTCTGTCTCTCTCTTTGTCTCTCTCTGTATCTGATTGTCTCTCTCTGTCTCTCTCTGTCTCTCTGTATCTGATTGTCTCTTTCTGTCTCTCTCTGTCTCCCTCTGTCTCTCTCTGTATCTGATTGTCTCTTTCTGTCTCTCTCTGTCTGTCTTTGTCTCTCTCTGTATCTGATTGTCTCTCTCTGTATCTGATTGTCTCTCTGTCTCTCTCTGTCTCTCTCTGTCTCTCTCTGTATCTGATTGTCTCTCTCTGTATCTGATTGTCTCTCTGTCTCTCTTTGTCTCTCTCTGTATCTGATTGTCTCTCTCTGTCTCTCTCTGTCTCTCTCTGTATCTGATTGTCTCTTTCTGTCTCTCTCTGTCTCCCTCTGTCTCTCTCTGTATCTGATTGTCTCTTTCTGTCTCTCTCTGTCTGTCTTTGTCTCTCTCTGTATCTGATTGTCTCTCTCTGTATCTGATTGTCTCTCTGTCTCTCTCTGTCTCTCTCTGTCTCTCTCTGTATCTGATTGTCTCTCTCTGTATCTGATTGTCTCTCTGTCTCTCTTTGTCTCTCTCTGTATCTGATTGTCTCTCTCTGTCTCTCTCTGTCTCTCTCTGTATCTCTCTGTATCTGATTGTCTCTTTCTGTCTCTCTCTGTCTCTCTTTGTCTCTCTCTGTATCTGATTGTCTCTCTCTGTATCTGATTGTCTCTTTCTGTCTCTCTTTGTCTCTCTCTGTATCTGATTGTCTCTCTGTCTCTCTTTGTCTCTCTCTGTATCTGATTGTCTCTCTCTGTCTCTCTCTGTCTCTCTCTGTCTCTCTCTGTATCTGATTGTCTCTCTGTCTCTCTCTGTCTCTCTCTGTCTCTCTCTGTATCTGATTGTCTCTTTCTGTCTCTCTCTGTCTCTCTGTATCTGATTGTCTCTTTCTGTCTCTCTCTGTCTCCCTCTGTCTCTCTCTGTATCTGATTGTCTCTTTCTGTCTCTCTCTGTCTGTCTTTGTCTCTCTCTGTATCTGATTGTCTCTCTCTGTATCTGATTGTCTCTCTGTCTCTCTCTGTCTCTCTCTGTATCTGATTGTCTCTCTCTGTCTCTCTCTGTCTCTCTCTGTATCTGATTGTCTCTCTGTCTCTCTT
This sequence comes from Harpagifer antarcticus, assembly GCA_902827135.1. Taxonomy (NCBI): domain Eukaryota; kingdom Metazoa; phylum Chordata; class Actinopteri; order Perciformes; family Harpagiferidae; genus Harpagifer; species Harpagifer antarcticus. The sequence continues at coordinate 21,289 of CADEHL010000852.1, read as the reverse complement.
TGTCTCTCTCTGTATCTGATTGTCTCTCTCTGTCTCTCTCTGTCTCTCTCTGTCTCTCTTTGTCTCTCTCTGTATCTGATTGTCTCTCTCTGTCTCTCTCTGTCTCTCTCTGTATCTCTCTGTATCTGATTGTCTCTTTCTGTCTCTCTCTGTCTCTCTTTGTCTCTCTCTGTATCTGATTGTCTCTCTCTGTATCTGATTGTCTCTCTGTCTCTCTTTGTCTCTCTCTGTATCTGATTGTCTCTCTCTGTCTCTCTCTGTATCTGATTGTCTCTCTCTGTATCTGATTGTCTCTCTGTCTCTCTTTGTCTCTCTCTGTATCTGATTGTCTCTCTCTGTCTCTCTCTGTCTCTCTCTGTATCTCTCTGTATCTGATTGTCTCTTTCTGTCTCTCTCTGTCTCTCTCTGTATCTGATTGTCTCTCTCTGTCTCTCTCTGTCTCTCTCTGTCTCTCTCTGTCTCTCTCTGTATCTCTCTGTATCTGATTGTCTCTCTCTGTCTCTCTCTGTATCTCTCTGTATCTGATTGTCTCTTTCTGTCTCTCTCTGTATCTGATTGTCTCTCTGTCTCTCTCTGTCTCTCTCTGTATCTGATTGTCTCTCTCTGTATCTGATTGTCTCTCTGTCTCTCTCTGTCTCTCTCTGTATCTGATTGTCTCTTTCTGTCTCTCTCTGTATCTGATTGTCTCTCTCTGTCTGTCTTTGTCTCTCTCTGTATCTGATTGTCTCTCTCTGTATCTGATTGTCTCTCTGTCTCTCTCTGTCTGTCTCTGTCTCTCTCTGTATCTGATTGTCTCTCTGTCTCTCTCTGTCTGTCTCTGTCTCTCTCTGTATCTGATTGTCTCTCTGTCTCTCTCTGTCTCTCTCTGTCTGTCTTTGTCTCTCTCTGTATCTGATTGTCTCTCTGTCTCTCTCTGTCTCTGTCTGTCTCTGTCTCTCTCTGTATCTGATTGTCTCTCTGTCTCTCTCTGTCTCTCTCTGTCTGTCTTTGTCTCTCTCTGTATCTGATTGTCTCTCTGTCTCTCTCTGTCTCTCTCTGTCTCTCTCTGTATCTGATTGTCTCTCTGTCTCTCTCTGTCTCTCTCTGTCTGTCTTTGTCTCTCTCTGTATCTGATTGTCTCTCTCTGTATCTGATTGTCTCTCTGTCTCTCTCTGTCTGTCTCTGTCTCTCTCTGTATCTGATTGTCTCTCTGTCTCTCTCTGTCTGTCTCTGTCTCTCTCTGTATCTGATTGTCTCTCTGTCTCTCTCTGTCTCTCTCTGTCTGTCTTTGTCTCTCTCTGTATCTGATTGTCTCTCTGTCTCTCTCTGTCTCTGTCTGTCTCTGTCTCTCTCTGTATCTGATTGTCTCTCTGTCTCTCTCTGTCTCTCTCTGTCTCTCTTTGTCTCTCTCTGTATCTGATTGTCTCTCTGTCTCTCTCTGTCTCTCTCTGTCTCTCTCTGTATCTGATTGTCTCTCTGTCTCTCTCTGTCTCTCTCTGTCTGTCTCTGTCTCCCTCTGTATCTGATTGTCTCTCTGTCTCTCTCTGTCTCTCTCTGTCTGTCTCTGTATCTGATTGTCTCTCTGTCTCTCTCTGTCTCTCTCTGTCTGTCTCTGTCTCTCTCTGTATCTGATTGTCTCTCTGTCTCCCCCTCAGACAGCAGCAGCGGGAGCCGGCTCTCGGAGAGCAGCTGCTCAGACTCCATGTTTGTAGTCCAGGACGGCAGCTGCAGTGAGGGAGGAAGTGGAACCTCTCTGAGTGACAGAACCTCCCTCATCGGTCTGGACCTGCAGAACCAGGACTCTCCGGAACAGGACCAGAACCTACCGGATGCAGGAGTACACGGTGCAGTGGAGTCTGGGTAAGTCCAGACCAGTACCTGGTCCGGGTGTTCCTGCTCAGGTGTCTCACCTCTGTCTTCTTGTTTCAGCTCCACCCCCCCCCCGGACCTCCAGGGTCTGCAGAACCAGCAGAACCCAGCTGAGACCGCCCCCCCCACCCCGGACGTGGACCTGCTGCTGGAGTGCACCTTCTCTTACATGCACAACACTGACGGGGGGGGGCAGGAGCAGCAGCCAATGGAGGACCAGGACCAGTTTCTGAGTCCTCTGACTGCTAAACGAGTCCCATTAAATCCAGTTCTCTCTGTGGTCCAGGACCAGGACCAGAGTCCTCTGATTGGACGAGAGAATGAGGAGGTCCAGGATGAGGACCTGGCCTCTGGTGTGGCTGAGCAGATGTGTTACTCCACGGTGTCCAGTCTGGACCGGAAACCCAGTCTGTCCAGTGATGAGGACGGAGACATCTATTGTCCAACTACTGGCAGACGGGGGGACAACCTCAACGGTCCGTCCAGTGAGACCACAAACAGACAGGTGGAACAGGACCCTCAGGACAGAGACACACACAGACCTGACCAGGTGAGACACACCTGACCAGGTGAGACACAAACCTGACCAGGTGAGACACACCTGACCAGGTGAGACACAAACCTGACCAGGTGAGACACAAACCTGACCAGGTGAGACACACCTGACCAGGTGAGACACACCTGACCAGGTGAGACACAAACCTGACCAGGTGAGACACAAACCTGACCAGGTGAGACACAAACCTGACCAGGTGAGACACACCTGACCAGGTGAGACACAAACCTGACCAGGTGAGACCACACCTGACCAGGTGAGACACACCTGACCAGGTGAGACACAACCTGACCAGGTGAGACACAACCTGACCAGGTGAGACACAACCTGACCAGGTGAGACACAAAACCTGACCAGGTGAGACACACCTGACCAGGTGAGACACACCTGACCAGGTGAGACACAAACCTGACCAGGTGAGACACACCTGACCAGGTGAGACACACCTGACCAGGTGAGACACAAACCTGACCAGGTGAGACACAAACCTGACCAGGTGAGACACAAACCTGACCAGGTGAGACACAAACCTTGACCAGTGAACAAACCTGACCAGGTGAGACACAAAACCTGACCAGGTGAGACACAACCTGACCAGGTGAGACACAACCTGACCAGGTGAGACACAAACCTGACCAGGGGTGAGACACCCAACCTGACCAGGTGAGAACACAACCTGACCAGGTGAGGACACAAACCTGACCAGGTGAGACACACCTGACCAGGTGAGACACAAACCTGACCAGGTGAGACACACCTGACCAGGTGAGACACAAACCTGACCAGGTGAGACACAAACCTGACCAGGTGAGACACACCTGACCAGGTGAGACACAAACCTGACCAGGTGAGACAAACCTGACCAGGTGAGACACAAACCTGACCAGGTGAGACACAAACCTGACCAGGTGAGACAAACCTGACCAGGTGAGACACCCCAGTGATTTTGGATTGTTTTTGGTGTTTGCAGTTGGCAGAGAGCTGGATGGGGTACTCGGGTCCAGGATGTGGAATACTGAGCCTGCAGGTGACTGACAGGTGGGTGGTCTCAGGTGACTGACAGGTGGGTCTCGGGGGATAAACAGGCGGGTGGTATCAGGGGACAGACAAATGGGGATTCTCAGTTGACTGACAGGTGGGTGGTGTCCGGTAAGTGACAGGTGGGTGGTCTCAGGTGAGTGACAGGTGGGTGTTCTCAGGTGACAGGTGGGTGGTGTCCGGTAACTGTCAGGTGGGTGGTCTCTGGTGAGTGACAGGTGGGTGTTCTCAGGTGACAGGTGGGTGGTCTTAGGTGACTGGTCTCAGGTTTGTGACAGGTGGGTGGTCTCAGCTGAGTGACAGGTGGGTGGTCTCAGGTGAGTGACAGGTGGGTGGTCTCCGGTGACTGGTGGGTGGTCTTAGGTGGGTGGTCTCGCGCAACTGACAGTCGGGTGGTCTCAGGTGACTGGTCTCAGGTGACTGGTAGGTGGTCTTAGGTGACTGGTCTCAAGTGTGTGACAGTCGGGTGGTCTCAGGTGAGTGACAGGTGGGTGGTCTCCGGTGACTGGTGGGTGGTCTTAGGTGGGTGGTCTCGCGCAACTGACAGTCGGGTGGTCTCAGGTGACTGGTCTCAGGTGACTGGTAGGTGGTCTTAGGTGACTGGTCTCAAGTGTGTGACAGTCGGGTGGTCTCAGGTGACTGTCAGTCGGTGGCCTCGGGTATCTAAGGTCTAGAACTGTTGGTGACAGGGCATTCAGTGTTGCGGCCCCCAAGGAGGAAAAGCAGGTCAGTCTTGTCAAGGTTGAGCTTGAGGTGATGAGCAGACATCCACTGAGTGACAGCAAGGAGGGCCGTTTCTGTGGAGTGACCTGCCTTGAAACCAGACTGGTGCGGATCCAGAAGGTTGTTCTGATGGAGATAACAGGAGAGTTGTTTAAAGACAGCGCGTTCAAGTGTTTTAGACAGGAACGGGAGGAGAGACACAGGCCTGTAGTTTATAACATCAGACGGGTTGAGAGTGGGTTTCTTTAGGAGAGGGTTTACTCTCGCCTCCTTGAGACTGTTTGGAAAGGGACCAGAAGTTAGAGAAGTGTTGATGAAATGGGTGAGAAACGGTAGAATATCAGGAGCGATAGTCTGAAGGAGGTTTGAAGGGATAGGGTCCAGAGGACAGGTGGTAGGGCGGGCAGAGGTAATGAGGGTAAGACCCTCACTTGGAGAGAGAGGGGAAAAGGAGGTCAGTGTGTGGGTAAAAGGAGGGTCTGGTGACCCAGCGGTGAGTAAAGGTGAGTCAGAAGAAGAAGAGCGAATATCATCAACCTTTTTTCAAAATGGTTAACAAAGTCGCTTGACAGAAGTGAGGAGGGGGGAGGGGCTTTGGGAGGGTCCAAGAGGGTGGAGAAGATGGAAAATAGTTCTTTGGGATTGGAATAGGAAGATTGGATCTTATCTTGAAAGAAAGTGCTCTTTGCCTGAGAGATGGAGGCAGAGAAAGAGGAGAGGAGAGCCTGATAGGTTAGGAGGTCGTCACGGTGTTTGGATTTCCACCGTTTCCGCTCTGCTGCCCGAAGGACGCTTCTATTAGCACGCAGTGCGTCATTTAGCCAGGGAGCAGGGGGGGACTGACGAGCCTGCTGAGATGTGAGAGGACCGAGAGAGTCCAGAGAGGATGAGAGAGTAGAGAGGACAGAGAGAGTCCAGAGAGGATGAGAGAGTCCAGAGAGGATTAGAGAGGACAGAGAGAGTCCAGAGAGGATGAGAGAGTCCAGAGAGGATGAGAGAGTAGAGAGGACAGAGAGAGTCCAGAGAGGACAGAGAGAGTCCAGAGAGGATGAGAGGACAGAGAGAGTCCAGAGAGGATGAGAGAGTAGAGAGGACAGAGAGAGTCCAGAGAGGACAGAGAGAGTCCAGAGAGGATGAGAGAGTAGAGAGGACAGAGAGAGTCCAGAGAGGACAGAGAGAGTCCAGAGAGGACAGAGAGAGTCCAGAGAGGAGAGAGAGAGTCCAGAGAGGAGAGAGAGAGTCCAGAGAGGACAGAGAGAGTCCAGAGAGGAGAGAGAGAGTCCAGAGAGGATGAGAGAGTCCAGAGAGGACAGAGAGAGTCCAGAGAGGAGAGAGAGAGTCCAGAGAGGAGAGAGAGAGTCCAGAGAGGATGAGAGAGTAGAGAGGACAGAGAGAGTCCAGAGAGGAGAGAGAGAGTCCAGAGAGGACAGAGAGAGTCCAGAGAGGACAGAGAGAGTCCAGAGAGGAGAGAGAGAGTCCAGAGAGGAGAGAGAGAGTCCAGAGAGGACAGAGAGAGTCCAGAGAGGATGAGAGAGTAGAGAGGAGAGAGAGAGTCCAGAGAGGATGAGAGAGTAGAGAGGAGAGAGAGAGTCCAGAGAGGACAGAGAGAGTCCAGAGAGGAGAGAGAGAGTCCAGAGAGGATGAGAGAGTCCAGAGAGAGTCCAGAGAGGACAGAGAGAGTCCAGAGAGGATGAGAGAGTCCAGAGAGAGTCCAGAGAGGACAGAGAGAGTCCAGAGAGGATGAGAGAGTAGAGAGGAGAGTTTCTGCAGCAGAGTTTGGAGGCAGGAGTTGGAACGAGTCAGAGGAAGGGAGGGCTGAGAGCACCGATGAGGCAAAGGTAGAGGGGGAGAGGGAACGAAGGTTACGGCGGACAGGTGCAGGATGAGAAGAGATTAGTTTGTTATGTTTGGAAAGGGGTAGAGAGAATGAAAGGAAGAAGTGATCGGATGTGTGGAGCGGGTTTACAGAGAGGTTAGAAGTAGTGCAGTTCCTTGAGAATATGAGATCAAGGACATTGGCAGCTTTATGAGTTGGTGGGGATGGAGACAGTGAGAAAGCAAAGGCGGTTAACAGAGATGTTAGTTTGTCTATCTTCCCCGTCTGGAGGTTGAAGTCTCCGAGAAGTACAGCCGGAGGGCCAGTTTCAGGGATGTGTGAGAGGAGATGATCTAACTCCTCCAAGAAGTCCCCCAAGGCGCCTGGTGGACGGTAGAGAACAACAATGGTTCATTGTATAGGATGGGTTACTGTGACGGCATGGAGTTCAAAGGTGGAAGGAGTGAAGTTAGGAAGCTTGAAGAGGGAAAAGCTCCATTTGGGAGAGAGCAGGAGACCAGTGCCACCTCCTCTGCCAGTGGGTCTGGGTGTATGGGAGAGAGCAGGAGACCAGTGCCACCTCCTCTGCCAGTGGGTCTGGGCGTATGGGAGAAGGAGTATGCTGTGGAGAGAGCTGCTGGGGTGGATGTGTTGGATGGAGTAATCCAGGTCTCAGTGAGAGCAAGGAAATCCAGAGACTGCAGGGAAGCGTAGCCAGAGATGAAGTCAGCCTTAGGAACAGCTGACTGGCAGTTCCACAGGCCACCTGAGACTAGATGTTGGATGTCAGAGGAGCATGTGGGATAGACGAGAGCAGGCCGGGTATAGAGATTAGGAGATACACGGGGCCAGTGATAGTGGCGAGAGGACACATGAACAGGAATGGAGAAAATACACATGATTATAGCACGAGGGGCTAAACAACCAAATAAAATAGAACACCAGCGATACTTAGCTCAATCAGAGGAGGATTTGCCTCCTCTTTGCCACCTCGTGACTCCAGCAGGACTCTATTGTCTTTGTCAGTCTTACTCCAATAATTATTATTATTATTTGGTGTGTTTCTGTGTTTCAGGTATGTTTGGTGTCTGGATTTCAAAGGAGGTCTGTTCTGCAGCAGTCTGCCTGAAACTGGGCTGAACTGGCAGCGCTTTGAAGACAACGTCCACCAGATGGCGGTGTCCCCCTCAGGTGAGCTGCTGTCATCACTCCTGGTTTACCTGTAAGTGTTGCGCCTCATGCTGCTGGTCCCAGTTTTCATTTCTTTAACCTTAATGTGTCCCTCCCCAGGTAACCTGCTGTGGAAGGTGGAGCAAAAGACCCTGACAGCATTCGCCTGCGCTAAAGTGTCCGCTAAAGGGAAGCGGCACTGGTACAAAGCCACGGAGCAGACAGCCTTCGTGGCTCTGAGCGACGACTCTGCCTGGATCATCAGGACCAACGGAGACCTCTACCTGCAGACAGGTACCTGTCTCACTGTCCCCGTAACTACCTGCAGACCGCTAACTGGTTTTGGCTAACTGATTAGCTGTCTGACTCTCTGATCAAGTGACCCTCTGATCAAGTGACTCTCTGATCAAGTGACTCTCTGATCAAGTGACTCTCTGATCATGTGACCCTCTGATCAAGTGACTCAAGTGACCCTCTGATCATGTGACCCTCTGATCAAGTGACTCAAGTGACCCTATGATCATGTGACTCAAGTGACCCTCTGATCATGTGACTCAAGTGACCCTCTGATCAAGTGACTCAAGTGACCCTATGATCATGTGACTCAAGTGACCCTCTGATCATGTGACTCAAGTGACCCTCTGATCAAGTGACTCAAGTGACCCTCTGATCAAGTGACTCAAGTGACCCTATGATCATGTGACTCAAGTGACCCTCTGATCAAGTGACTCAAGTGACCCTATGATCATGTGACTCAAGTGACCCTCTGATCAAGTGACCCTATGATCATGTGACCCTCTGATCAAGTGACTCAAGTGACCCTCTGATCAAGTGACTCAAGTGACCCTCTGATCATGTGACCCTCTGATCAAGTGACTCAAGTGACCCTCTGATCATGTGACTCAAGTGACCCTCTGATCATGTGACCCTCTGATCAAGTGACTCAAGTGACCCTCTGATCAAGTGACTCAAGTGACCCTCTGATCAAGTGACTCAAGTGACTCAAGTGACCCTCTGATCAAGTGACTCAAGTGACCCTCTGATCAAGTGACTCAAGTGACCCTCTGATCAAGTGACTCAAGTGACCCTATGATCAAGTGACCCTCTGATCAAGTGACTCAAGTGACTCTCTGATCAAGTGACTCAAGTGACCCTCTGATCAAGTGACTCAAGTGACCCTCTGATCAAGTGACTCAAGTGACCCTCTGATCAAGTGACTCAAGTGACCCTATGATCAAGTGACCCTCTGATCAAGTGACTCAAGTGACCCTCTGATCAAGTGACTCAAGTGACTCTCTGATCAAGTGACTCAAGTGACCCTCTGATCAAGTGACTCAAGTGACCCTCTGATCAAGTGACTCAAGTGACTCTCTGATCAAGTGACTCAAGTGACCCTCTGATCAAGTGACTCAAGTGACCCTCTGATCAAGTGACTCAAGTGACCCTCTGATCAAGTGACTCAAGTAACCCTCTGATCAAGTGACTCAAGTGACCCTCTTTTCTCAGTTCTGACCTGTCTCTCTGTTCTCTGACCCGTTTGTCTCTCAGGTCTCAGTGTGGAGCGTCCCTGTGCTCGCTCTGTCCAGGTGGACGTCCCCTGTGTGTTCAGCCAGGTGTGTGTGAGCGGGGGGGCAGTGTGGGCTCTCAGCGAACACAAGGCTCTGTTCTATAGAGAGGGGGTCACCAGCTACTGCAGCGAGGGGGGGGGCTGGAAGTACGACACCGTCAGGTAATGACCCTGCTACTACTGTCATATATTCCGTGAATAACTGCAATATGGCTACTACATCTTCAGAACTGTTACAGGCTGTGTATTTTTGTATTTTGTATATACTTTTTTTTAATTTACATTTTTCTTTAAATCTTTAATATTTTTGTTCTGTTTTTTATGCATACTTCGTGTTAAAAACTAAGCTCTCTTTGGCTCTTCTTCCCCTCTGTGGGACGAACACAGGTATTCTGATTCTGAATACTACTAATACTGTAATACAACTACTACTACTGTTATACTACCACTACTACTGTAATACTACTACTGTAATACTACCACTACTACTGTAATACTACTACTACTGTAATACTACTACTACTACTGTTATACTACCACTACTACTGTAATACTACTACTGTAATACTACCACTACTACTGTAATACTACTACTACTGTAATACTACTACTACTACTGTTATACTACCACTACTACTGTAATACTACTACTGTAATACTACTACTACTACTGTAATACTACTACTGTAATACTACCACTACTACTGTAATACTACTACTACTGTAATACTACTACTACTACTGTTATACTACCACTACTACTGTAATACTACTACTGTAATACTACTACTACTACTGTAATACTACTACTGTAATACTACTACTGTAATACTACTACTACTACTGTTATACTACCACTACTACTGTAATACTACTACTGTAATACTACTACTACTACTACTACTACTACTGTAATACTACTACTGTAATACTACCACTACTACTGTAATACTACTACTACTGTAATACTACTACTACTACTGTTATACTACCACTACTACTGTAATACTACTACTGTAATACTACTACTACTACTGTAATACTACTACTACTACTGTTATACTACCACTACTACTGTAATACTACTACTGTAATACTACTACTACTACTGTAATACTACTACTGTAATACTACTACTGTAATACTACTACTGTAATACTACTACTACTACTGTATTCTACTACCACTACTACTGTAATACTACTACTGTAATACTACTACTACTACTGTAATACTACTACTGTAATACTACTACTGTAATACTACTACTGTAATACTACTACTACTACTGTTATACTACCACTACTACTGTAATACTACTACTGTAATACTACTACTACTACTACTACTACTACTGTAATACTACTACTGTAATACTACCACTACTACTGTAATACTACTACTACTGTAATACTACTACTACTACTGTAATACTACTATACTACTGTAATACTAATACTATAATACTACTATACTACTGTAATACTACTATTCTACTGTAATACTACTATACTACTGTAATACTACTACTGTAATACTACTACTGTAATACTACTACTACTACTACTACTACTACTACTACTGTAATACTACTACTACTACTACTACTGTTATACTAATACTATAATACTACCACTACTACTGTAATACTACTACTACTGTAATACTACTACTACTACTGTTATACTACTATACTACTGTAATACTAATACTATAATACTACTATACTACTGTAATACTACTATTCTACTGTAATACTACTAATACTACTGTAATACTACTACTGTAATACTACTACTGTAATACTTATACTAATACTACTGTAATACTACTACTAATACTACTGTAATACTATACTAATACTACTGTAATACTAATACTATAATTCTACCACTACTACTGTAATACTACTACTACTACTACTACTACTGTAATACTTATACTACTACTACTGTTATACTACCACTACTACTGTAATACTACTACTGTAATACTACTACTACTGCTACTACTACTACTACTACTGCTACTACTACTACTACTGTAATACTACTACTACTACTACTGTTATACTACTACTACTACTACTACTACTACTACTACTACTACTGTAATACTACTACTGTAATACTACTACTACTGTTATACTACTACTATAATACTATAATACTACCACTACTACTGTAATACTACTACTGTAATACTACTACTACTACTACAACTGTAATACTACTACTGTAATGCTACTACTGTAATACTACTACTACTACTACTACTACTACTGTAATACTACTACTGTAATACTACTAATACTACTACTACTACTACTACTACTGTAATACTACTACTGTAATAATACTACTTCTGTAATATTACTACTACTGTTATACTTACTTACGTCTCCCTGTCTGTCTGTCTGTCTCCCTCCCTGTCTCCCTGTCTGTAGTGAGGCTCAGGGACTGGACCTGATGTGTGTGTCTCTGGCTGAGGGGGGGACAGCCTGGGGCTCTGGACGCCAGCGGCAGCCTCTGGTTCAGAACTGGGATCTGTCCATCCAGACCTCAGGGGGAGGACGACCACTGGTGGCAGGTAGAGTCTGTCTGTCTGTCCCACTCTCTGCCTGTCCCACTCTCTGCCTATCTCACTCTCTGCCTGTCTCACACTCTGCCTGTCTGTCTGTCCCACTCTCTGCCTGTCCCACTCTCTGCCTGTCTCACTCTCTGCCTGTCCCACTCTCTGCCTGTCCCACTCTCTGCCTGTCTCACACTCTGCCTGTCTGTCTGTCCCACTCTCTGCCTGTCCCACTCTCTGCCTGTCTCACTCTCTGCCTGTCTCACACTCTGCCTGTCTGTCTGTCCCACTCTCTGCCTGTCTCACTCTCTGCCTGTCTCACACTCTGCCTGTCTGTCTGTCCCACTCTCTGCCTGTCTCACTCTCTGCCTGTCTCACTCTCTGCCTGTCTGTCTCTCTACCTGTCTCACGCCCCGTCTCTCTCTCAGATCAGTGTCTCGGACTACGTGGTCTTCGATCAGGGCAGCCTGATCCAGACTCTGCTGGCAGCGACCCAGAGTGTTGCCACGGTAACGCGGGCCCCCGTGGAGCGCGTGGTGGCCTTCCTGTCGCAGCACTCCCAGTGCCAGCCCAGTCTGGTGAGCGCCAACCAGAGGGGGGTCTGGGTCGCCTCGGGGAGGAACCAGCTGCACCTGGCCCGCGGCAGCCTGGTGGGTCAGTACCATGAACCAGCATAACATACTCTAGACCAGGGGTGCCCTTCTAGACCAGGGGTGCCCTTCTAGACCAGGGGTGCCCTTCTAAACCAGGGGTGCCCTTCTAGACCAGGGGTGCCCTTCTAGACCAGGGGTGCCCTTCTAGACCAGGGGTGCCCTTCTAAACCAGGGGTGCCCTTCTAGACCAGGGGTGCCCTTCTAGACCAGGGGTGCCCTTCTAGACCAGGGGTGCCCTTCTAGACCAGGAGTGCCCTTCTAGACCAGGGGTGCCCTTCTAGACCAGGGGTGCCCTTCTAAACCAGGGGTGCCCTTCTAGACCAGGGGTGCCCTTCTAAACCAGGGGTGCCCTTCTAGACCAGGGGTGCCCTTCTAGACCAGGGGTGCCCTTCTAGACCAGGGGTGCCCTTCTAGACCAGGGGTGCCCTTCTAGACCAGGGGTGCCCTTCTAGACCAGGGGTGCCCTTCTAGACCAGGGGTGCCCTTCTAGACCAGGGGGTGCCCTTCTAGACCAGGGGTGCCCTTCTAAACCAGGGGTGCCCTTCTAGACCAGGGGGTGCCCTTCTAGACCAGGGGTGCCCTTCTAGACCAGGGGGTGCCCTTCTAGACCAGGAAGTGCCCTTCTAGACCAGGGGTGCCCTTCTAGAACCAGGGGTGCCCTTCTAAACCAGGGGTGCCCTTCTAGACCAGGGGTGCCCTTCTAAACCCAGGGGTGCCCTTCTAGACCAGGGGTGCCCTTCTAGACCAGGGGTGCCCTTCTAGACCAGGGGTGCCCTTCTAGACCAGGGGTGCCCTTCTAGACCAGGGGTGCCCTTCTAAACCAGGGGTGCCCTTCTAGACCAGGGGTGCCCTTCTAGACCAGGGGTGCCCTTCTAGACCAGGGGTGCCCAACCTCTTCTGAACCGAGATCTGCCAGTCCACATAGAGAGGCCATTACTGACAGCCTGCTGCCAGGTGTTCAACTGAAGCTCCACGGAGCTTATGCACACGTCACTACAGTGGGTCATGTGTTCAAGAAGCATTGAACAGTGCTGCCACATGTGATGCTCTGGAGCAGCCTTGCTCTGACCCGAAGAGATGCTCTGGAGCAGCCTTGCTCTGACCCGATGAGATGCTCTGGAGCAGCCTTGCTCTGACCCGATGAGATGCTCTGGAGCAGCCTTGCTCTGACCCGAAGAGATGCTCTGGAGCAGCCTTGCTCTGACCCGATGAGATGCTCTGGAGCAGCCTTGCTCTGACCCGATGAGATGCTCTGGAGCAGCCTTGCTCTGACCCGATGAGATGAGTGCGCTGGAGCAGCCTTGCTCTGACCCGAAGAGATGCTCTGGAGCAGCCTTGCTCTGACCCGATGAGATGCTCTGGAGCAGCCTTGCTCTGACCCGATGAGATGCTCTGGAGCAGCCTTGCTCTGACCCGATGAGATGCTCTGGAGCAGCCTTGCTCTGACCCGATGAGATGCTCTGGAGCAGCCTTGCTCTGACCCGATGAGATGCTCTGGAGCAGCCTTGCTCTGACCCGATGAGATGCTCTGGAGCAGCCTTGCTCTGACCCGATGAGATACTCTGGAGCAGCCTTGCTCTGACCCGATGAGATGCTCTGGAGCAGCCTTGCTCTGACCCGAAGAGATGCTCTGGAGCAGCCTTGCTCTGACCCGATGAGATGCTCTGGAGCAGCCTTGCTCTGACCCGATGAGATGCTCTGCAGCAGCCTTGCTCTGACCCGATGAGATGCTCTGGAGCAGCCTTGCTCTGACCCGATGAGATGCTCTGGAGCAGCCTTGCTCTGACCCGATGAGATGCTCTGGAGCATCCTTGCTCTGACCCGATGAGATGCTCGATTGCCTAACGGAAGCATATATAATGTGAACAAAATAGGTCCGAGCACTGAGCCCTGTGGCACTCCATGGCTAACTTTGAGAGATGAGAGACAGATGAGAGACAGATGAGAGACAGATGAGAGACAGATGAGAGACAGATGAGAGACAGATGAGAGACAGATGGGAGACAGATGGGAGACAGATGGGAGACAGATGAGACAGATGGGAGACAGATGAGAGACAGATGGGAGACAGATGGGAGACAGATGAGAGACAGATGAGAGACAGATGAGAGACAGATGAGAGACAGATGGGAGACAGATGGGAGACAGATGAGAGACAGATGAGAGACAGATGGGAGACAGATGGGAGACAGATGGGAGACAGATGAGAGACAGATGAGAGACAGATGAGAGACAGATGGGAGACAGATGAGAGACAGATGGGAGACAGATGAGAGACAGATGAGAGACAGATGGGAGACAGATGAGAGACAGATGAGAGACAGATGAGAGACAGATGAGAGACAGATGGGAGACAGATGAGAGACAGATGAGAGACAGATGAGAGACAGATGAGAGACAGATGAGAGACAGATGGAGACAGATGGGAGACAGATGGGAGACAGATGAGAGACAGATGGGAGACAGATGAGAGACAGATGAGAGACAGATGGAGACAGATGAGAGACAGATGGGAGACAGATGAGAGACAGATGAGACAGATGAGAGACATGAGAGACAGATGAGAGACAGATGAGAGACAGATGAGAGACAGATGAGACAGATGGGAGACAGATGAGAGACAGATGGGAGACAGATGGGAGACAGATGAGAGACAGATGAGAGACAGATGAGAGACAGATGAGAGACAGATGGAGACAGATGGGAGACAGATGAGAGACAGATGAGAGACATGGGAGACAGATGGGAGACAGATGGGAGACAGATGAGAGACAGATGAGAGACAGATGAGAGACAGATGGGAGACAGATGGGAGACAGATGAGAGACAGATGAGACAGATGGAGACAGATGAGAGACAATGAGAGACAATGAGAGACAATGAGAGACAAAGAGAGACAATGAGAGACGATGAGAGACAATGAGAGACAGATGGGAGGAGGACAGATGGAGGACAGATGGGAGACAGATGAGACAGATGGGAGACAGATGGGAGACAGATGAGACAGATGAGAGACAGATGAGAGACAGATGGGAGACAGATGGAGACAGATGGGAGACAGATGAGACAGATGGGAGACAGATGAGAGACAGATGGGGAGACAGAATTGAGGGAGACAGAATGAGAGACAGATGAGAGACAGATGAGAGACAGATTGAGAGACAGATGGGAGACAGATGGGAAGACCAGATTAGAGACAGATGAGAGACAGATGGGAGACAGATGGAGAGACAGATGAGAGACAGATGAGAGACAGATGAGATTGGGACAGATGAGAGACAGATGGGAGACAGATTGAAGAGACAGATGAGAGACAGTTGGGAGACAGATGAGAGACAGATGAGAGACAGATGAGAGACAGATGAGAGACAGATGAGAGTGAGATGGGAGACAGATGAGAGACAAATGGGAGACAGATGGGAGACAGATGAGACAGATGGGAGACAGATGGGAGACAGATGAGAGACAGATGAGACAGATGAGAGACAGGTGAGAGACAGATGAGAGACAGATGAGAGACAGATGAGACAGATGAGAGACAGATGAGAGACAGATGAGACAGATGGGAGACAGATGAGAGACAGATGAGAGACATGAGAGACAGATGAGAGACAGATGGGAGACAGATGAGAGACAGATGAGAGACAGATGAGACAGATGAGAGACAGATGGGAGACAGATGAGAGACAGATGAGAGACAGATGAGAGACAGATGAGAGACAGATGGGAGACAGATGAGAGACAGATGAGAGACAGATGAGAGACAGATGAGAGACAGATGAGACAGATGAGAGACAGATGAGAGACAGATGAGAGACAGATGAGAGAGATGAGAGACAGATGAGAGACAGATGAGAGACAGATGGGAGACAGATGAGAGACAGATGAGAGACAGATGGGAGACAGATGAGAGACAGATGGGAGACAGATGAGAGACAGATGAGAGACAGATGAGAGACAGATGAGAGACAGATGGGAGACAGATGAGAGACAGATGAGAGACAGATGGGGAGACAGATGAGAGACAGATGGGAGACAGATGAGAGACAGATGAGAGACAGATGAGAGACAGATGAGAGACAGATGGGAGACAGATGAGAGACAGATGAGAGACAGATGAGAGACAGATGAGAGACAGATGAGAGACAGATGAGAGACAGATGAGAGACAGATGGGAGACAGATGGGAGACAGATGGGAGACAGATGAGAGACAGATGAGAGACAGATGAGAGACAGATGAGAGACAGATGAGAGACAGATGAGAGACAGATGGGAGACAGATGAGAGACAGATGAGAGACAGATGGGAGACAGATGGGAGACAGATGGGAGACAGATGGGAGACAGATGGGAGACAGATGGACTTTGCGTTGGAATAGATACAGAAATAATCATCCTCCCACTCGGAGGGAGAATTATATTATATGTTAACGACAAAACAGAATGTTGTTCTATTTTTAGACACATCTCGCGATCCACTGGTTGGGCGCCCCTGCTCTAGAACATCTTCAGGTTCCTGGTTCTCAGTCCCTCTGCTTCATCTCTTTTAGGAACCTTCTGGCAGAACGTGGTTCCAAGAGGAACCGTGTCCAGCACCAGGTGGACCTTCATCACGTCTTCAGCTGTGCCTCACAGAGAAGGTAACACAACAACTAGTCCTGAACCACCTCTTGTGTCTGCGTGTAGCCCTGATCAGCTGATCCTGGTCTGTCTCAGGTTCCCTCCTGTGGTTGGCTCAGAGCAGGAAGGACTTGTTCTGTGTTTGGGATCAGGACGGAGAACTTCGCCCTTCCTCGGTCCCTCTTCCACCTGAAGTAAGAACACCTGTCTGCCTGTCTCCGAGTCTGACTCCCCTGATGTTCTGCTGATGTTCTGCTGATGTTCTGCTGATGTTCCCCTGCAGATGGAGGTGTTCCACCTGTCTGCCTGTCCTGATGCTCTCTGGGTTCTGGACTCTCAGGGCCGGGTCAGTATCAGGACTCTGTCTCCGTCCTGTCCCTCTGGACTCAGCTGGACCCTGCTGGACCTCAGCCAGCTCGGTACGTTCCTGAGAGACCAGAATACTGATGGTGATGTAAACACAGTGTGGGGGGGGGGTCCCTGTGTGACATCATTCAGGGGTCAGGTTACACTATGACGCACACACACACACACACACACACACACACACACAGCTGTGTTCCTCTGTCACACTGACAGGTGGAGGTTGTGTAACATGGCTGGGATTCAGAGGTCAACATGGTGTGTGTGTGTGTGTGTGTGTGTGTGTGTGTGTGTGTGTGTGTGTGTGTGTGTGTGTGTGTGTGTGTGTGTGTGTGTGTGTGTCTGTTTTTAGAGACCACATGACTGTTGTGGTAATGTAAACGTTTAAATGTCAGCTGAGTGGAGCCACGCTTCTGAGAGTGTTGCTCATCAGGGGTTTTATATTTTTGTTTTAAATTTCTCTTCAGAGTTACTGACTCCTCTCGTCTGATTGGGAGGGAAGTCTGTTGTTGTGTTAGTGTGTAAACCTGTGTGTGTGTGTGTGTGTGTGTGTGTGTGTGTGTGTGTGTGTGTGTGTGTGTGTGTGTGTGTGTGTGTGTGTGTGTGTGTGTGTGTGTGTGTGTGTGTGTGTGTGTAGGAAGTGTCCGTCTGGTCAGTGTGAGCTGCGGCCGCCAGAACGTCTGGGCCGTGGACGGAAGAGGAAACGTTTACTTCAGGGTGGGAACCCAGCCTATGAACCCCAGCATGATGCTGCCAGCCTGGATACAGATAGAACCACCTGCACAGGTAACAGAGACTCATAGAACCACCTGCACAGGTAACAGAGACTCATAGGACCACCTGCACAGGTAACAGAGACTCATAGAACCACCTGCACAGGTAACAGAGACTCATAGAACCACCTGTACAGGTAACAGAGACTCATAGAACCACCTGCACAGGTAACAGAGACTCATAGAACCACCTGCACAGGTAACAGAGACTCATAGAACCACCTGCACAGGTAACAGAGACTCATAGAACCACCTGCACAGGTAACAGAGACTCATAGAACCACCTGCACAGGTAACAGAGACTCATAGAACCACCTGCACAGGTAACAGAGACTCATAGGACCACCTGTACAGGTAACAGAGACTCATAGAACCACCTGTACAGGTAACAGAGACTCATAGGACCACCTGCACAGGTAACAGAGACTCATATGACCACCTGTACAGGTAACAGAGACTCATAGAACCACCTGTACAGGTAACAGAGACTCATAGAACCACCTGTACAGGTAACAGAGACTCATAGGACCACCTGCACAGGTAACAGAGACTCATAGAACCACCTGTACAGGTAACAGAGACTCATAGAACCACCTGCACAGGTAACAGAGACTCATAGGACCACCTGCACAGGTAACAGAGACTCATAGGACCACCTGCACAGGTAACAGAGACTCATAGGACCACCTGTACAGGTAACAGAGACTCATAGAACCACCTGTACAGGTAACAGAGACTCATAGGACCACCTGCACAGGTAACAGAGACTCATATGACCACCTGTACAGGTAACAGAGACTCATAGAACCACCTGTACAGGTAACAGAGACTCATAGAACCACCTGTACAGGTAACAGAGACTCATAGGACCATCTGCACAGGTAACAGAGACTCATAGAACCACCTGTACAGGTAACAGAGACTCATAGAACCACCTGCACAGGTAACAGAGACTCATAGGACCACCTGCACAGGTAACAGAGACTCATAGGACCACCTGCACAGGTAACAGAGACTCATAGAACCACCTGCACAGGTAACAGAGACTCATAGAACCACCTGTACAGGTAACAGAGACTCATAGAACCACCTGCACAGGTAACAGAGACTCATAGAACCACCTGCACAGGTAACAGAGACTCATAGAACCACTGCACAGGTAACAGAGACTATAGAACCACCTGCACAGGTAACAGAGACTCATAGAACCACCTGCACAGGTTAACAGAGACCTCATAGGACCACCTGTACAGGTAAACAGAGACTCATAGAACCACCTGTACAGGTAACAGAGACTCATAGGACCACCTGCACAGGTAACAGAGACTCATATGACCACCTGTACAGGTAACAGAGACTCATAGAACCACCTGTACAGGTAACAGAGACTCATAGAACCACCTGTACAGGTAACAGAGACTCATAGGACCACCTGCACAGGTAACAGAGACTCATAGAACCACCTGTACAGGTAACAGAGACTCATAGCAACCACCTGCACAGGTACAGGACTCATAGGACCACCTGCACAGGTAACAGAGACTCATAGGACCACCTGCACAGGTAACAGAGACTCATAGGACCACCTGTACAGGTAACAGAGACTCATAGAACCACCTGTACAGGTAACAGAGACTCATAGGACCACCTGTACAGGTAACAGAGACTCATAGGACCACCTGTACAGGTAACAGAGACTCATAGAACCACCTGTACAGGTAACAGAGACTCATAGGACCACCTGTACAGGTAACAGAGACTCATAGAACCACCTGTACAGGTAACAGAGACTCATAGAACCACCTGTACAGGTAACAGAGACTCATAGAACCACCTGTACAGGTAACAGAGACTCATAGGACCACCTGTACAGGTAACAGAGACTCATAGAACCACCTGCACAGGTAACAGAGACTCATATGACCACCTGTACAGGTAACAGAGACTCATAGAACCACCTGTACAGGTAACAGAGACTCATAGAACCACCTGTACAGGTAACAGAGACTCATAGGACCACCTGCACAGGTAACAGAGACTCATAGAACCACCACCTGTACAGGTAACTCTAGACCACCTGCACAGGTAACAGAGACTCATAGGACCACCTGCACAGGTAACAGAGACTCATAGGACCACCTGCACAGGTAACAGAGACTCATAGAACCACCTGTACAGGTAACAGAGACTCATAGAACCACCTGCACAGGTAACAGAGACTCATAGAACCACCTGTACAGGTAACAGAGACTCATAGAACCACCTGTACAGGTAACAGAGACTCATAGGACCACCTGTACAGGTAACAGAGAGTCATAGAACCACCTGTACAGGTAACAGAGACTCATAGAACCACCTGCACAGGTAACAGAGACTCATAGAACCACCTGTACAGGTAACAGAGACTCATAGAACCACCTGTACAGGTAACAGAGACTCATAGAACCACCTGCACAGGTAACAGAGACTCATAGAACCACCTGCACAGGTAACAGAGACTCATAGAACCATCTGCACAGGTAACAGAGACTCATAGAACCACCTGTACAGGTAACAGAGACTCATAGAACCACCTGTACAGGTAACAGAGACTCATAGAACCACCTGTACAGGTAACAGAGACTCATAGGACCACCTGCACAGGTAACAGAGACTCATAGGACCACCTGTACAGGTAACAGAGACTCATAGGACCACCTGCACAGGTAACAGAGACTCATAGGACCATCTGCACAGGTAACAGAGACTCATAGAACCACCTGTACAGGTAACAGAGACTCATAGGACCACCTGCACAGGTAACAGAGACTCATAGGACCACCTGCACAGGTAACAGAGACTCATAGGACCATCTGCACAGGTAACAGAGACTCATAGAACCACCTGCACAGGTAACAGAGACTCATAGAACCACCTGTACAGGTAACAGAGACTCATAGGACCACCTGCACAGGTAACAGAGACTCATAGAACCACCTGCACAGGTAACAGAGACTCATAGAACCACCTGTACAGGTAACAGAGACTCATAGAACCACCTGCACAGGTAACAGAGACTCATAGAACCACCTGCACAGGTAACAGAGACTCATAGAACCACCTGCACAGGTAACAGAGACCTCATAGGACCACCTGCACAGTAACAGAGACGCAATATAACCACCTGTACAGGTAACAGAGCTCATGGACCACCTGCACAGGTAACAGAGACTCATAGAACCACCCTGTACAGGTAACAGAGACTCATAGGACCACCTGTACAGGTAACAGAGACTCATAGGACCACCTGCACAGGTAACAGAGACTCATAGAACCACCTGTACAGGTAACAGAGACTCATAGGACCACCTGCACAGGTAACAGAGACTCATAGAACCACCTGTACAGGTAACAGAGACTCATAGGACCACCTGCACAGGTAACAGAGACTCATAGGACCACCTGCACAGGTAACAGAGACTCATAGAACCACCTGCACAGGTAACAGAGACTCATAGAACCACCTGCACAGGTAACAGAGACTCATAGGACCACCTGTACAGGTAACAGAGACTCATAGGACCACCTGTACAGGTAACAGGAGACTCATAG
>CADEHL010000851.1:0-23039 GCA_902827135.1 Harpagifer antarcticus | reverse complement strand
TGGGTGAGGAAGAGGAGGGGGAGGAAGAGGAGGAGGAGGAGGAAGAGAGAGGCGTTCAAACGGGAGAGATTAACACTCGGCCGAGGGTTTAGGGAAACTAATGCTTGCCTCCATTATTCCTAGAACTACAGCTCTCTCAGATTAGAGTCGTTTCACTTAAAACACAGAATGGAGCCTGAACGCGTCGTCACGAGCAGATTCATGTGGAGCGAGAGAACGAGGAGAAGTGGTGCAGCTTCTGCAAAATGTGCAATACTAATCTGGGTAACACTTATATTAAGGTGCACACATTCACCATACACTAGTTGTTCATTAACATGCAGTTTATTGGCTCTTTGTTAGTCATTATAAAACACTTAGTAATGCCTTATTCTACATTATTATTATTACTATTACATTTCATTTAGCTGACGCTTTTATCCAAAGCGACTTACAATGACCAATTACAGGGACATTCTCCCTGGAGTAACTAAGGACTAAGTGCCTTACTCAAGGGCACACTAGTGGTGGTGTTCCTGGCGGGATTTGAACTCACAACCTTCCGATCTTCAGCCCACCTCACTATCCATTAGACCTCCCACCACTATCCCCCATACATGACCATATTCTACAAGTACTAAACCATTAGTTGAGAGTTTCTCCTCAATAACCCTCTAATTAGTGCTGATTCATTGCAAGTGAGGAAGTTGTTGTACGTGAGTTCTGGTCTTAATATGCTCTGCTCAATATGGGCCTAATAAGGCAGCAGTACAAGAATAGCAATTCTCCCATAATAACACTTAACAAATATGATCTATTCTTATGGAACAAGACATGAAACTATAAGTGTTGATTGTGTCTAAATAAATCAAAATTAGGTATTTCTATCTAAGAACATGTTCCCTATTTTAAAGTGAAGTCTTGTTCATAACCAATAAGCTAGTAGTTTGACTCTAATTGACCTGAACAGGTTCCCTATTCTAAAGTGAAGTCTTGTTCATAACCAATGAGCTAGTAGTTTGACTCTAATGGACCTGAACCGGTTCCCTATTCTAAAGTGAAGTCTTGTTCATAACCAATGAGCTAGTAGTTTGACTCTAATTGACCTGAACAGGTTCCCTATTCTAAAGTGAAGTCTTGTTCATAACCAATAAGCTAGTAGTTTGATTCTAATTGACCTGAACAGGTTCCCTATTTTAAAGTGAAGTCTTGTTCATAACCAATAAGCTAGTAGTTTGACTCTAATTGACCTGAACAGGTTCCCTATTTTAAAGTGAAGTCTTGTTCATAACCAATAAGCTAGTAGTTTGACTCTAATTGACCTGAACAGGTTCCCTATTCTAAAGTGAAGTCTTGTTCATAACCAATGAGCTAGTAGTTTGACTCTAATGGACCTGAACAGGTTCCCTATTCTAAAGTGAAGTCTTGTTCATAACCAATAAGCTAGTAGTTTGACTCTAATTGACCTGAACAGGTTCCCTATTCTAAAGTTGCCTCCTCTTCACACTTTGTAAATACATTATAGCACACAACTACTGAAATGCACCTCAACAGCACATGAACAAAGTAGGCACATGTTGAAATATCTGTTTTATTAATGAACCACTGAAGAGAGGTTCAGACACCAAAACATGTCAAGTTTCTCCAAGGCTGAGAACACATGCAGCATGTACGTTTTAATATAAACAGATGTTATGTATTTGTGATCATACTGTGTGACCTGCTTGTATGTACTTACACAATAGGTGTACTGTTCTCTCTCTGTGTTGTCCTGTCTCAGTGTGAACATAGATTAAACAGCCAGCCAAACTCTTTTGAGAGCCAGGGAATGAGCCGCCATGCTCCTTTATTGACTTATTTGCAGTCCACTGACATTCAAACGGAGTGAAACTATACAACAAGAAGTTACAAGGCACTCAATGATCTCATACATGCAAGTGTAACATACACAGATTAACACTTAGGACCGCTAAGTGTAAACAAGGTAAATATAGCTAATGCTAGCTGTGCAATAACCATGTATACATGCTAGTATGGCCAACACTAGCATGTATGCTAACGCTAGCGCGAATGCTAACGTATTTCTCATTGTGTTTAAACATCTCCAAATGTCATCACATAAACATAATACATGTTACTAATCCTTACAGTGTAAGGCTCACACTTACACTTACAGTCATTGCTTGCTGACGCACTTGACCCTTTTACTCTTCAGGTTGCAAAGGGACAATTATTAGCAGTGTACTCATGGATGTCTACTGCCATGCTATTCAGTTCACTTTCTCCTACGTCCTGTACCCGGTTTCCTGTCTAACCTTCAGTACACATTTTACAAATATATAAATGTACAAATATGAAACATACAGGTCAATATCAACTTGCTATTGGCAGCTGAACTGTCAATACCCCAAAACATATTCTTTGATATAAGTGTTATTATGGGAGAATTACTATTCTTGTGGTTCTGCTGCCTCATTAGGCCCATATTGAGCAGAGCATATTAAGACCAGAACTCATGTACAACACCTTCCTTACTTGCAATGAATCAGCACTAATTAGAGGGTTATTGAGGAGAAACTCTCAACTAATGGCTTATTACTTGTAGAATATGGTCGTGTAGAATAAGGCATTACTAAGTGTTTTATAATGACTAATAAAGAGCCAATAAACTGCATGTTAATGAACAACTAGTGTATGGTGAATGTGTGCACCTTAATATAAAGTGTTACCCAACCTGTCTGGGTTACAAGCTGAACCCAGACAGGTTTGGGTTTTCATTTGCACGTCTATAAACAATTAAAAAGGGAATAGCAATCAATTAAATCCTATTTTCTTTGTATTGTTCACATTTCCTGCAAAATAGAAGTCATGTAAAGGAAAGGAAAGGAAAGGAAAGGAAAGGAAAGGAAAGGAAAGGACGCAAAACATTTGCAAAAATGAACTTCTTCAAATATGTCAATAAAATTGTATTTGTTGTCTTTTGTTTTGTTGGTTTGTTGTTTACATGCAAACAAATAAAGTACATATTTTACTCTCAGTAAAAACATTCTTGTGTTTTCATTTCCAATTAACAAGGAATAAAATTCAATTCAATCATATTTGTAGAAAAAATATAGACGAAAATAAAGTTTTTTCACGTGTGATTTTGCAGAAAAAGGTAAAGAGCAGAAAAGATGTTCCACACAATCACAGTGAACGAAGAGACACATAGAAGTGGTGCAACTTCTGCACATGTGCAAATACATTCCCTGGGATATCTGTCTGTTGCTCTGTGAACCAGGTTCTGTTTTCATTTCTTTGTTTGGGAATAGCAATCAAGCAATCAATTCATATTTTCGTTGTATTTTTGAGACATTTTCCTGCAAAATAGAAGTTTTCCAGCGATTGTGCAGAAATGTAAACGATGGGGCAAAGATAAAGTATGAAGGACAGGAACAAATGGGAAGACATAAAATATGGTGCACTTAATCATAGAGAAATAATCAGAAGAACAAAATGTGCAAAAATCACATGTTTGAACATTTCTCTGGTGAAACGCTGAATGTGCCGACGGGTTCACTTCATTCATTTTGTCTGTTTGTTCTATAATATGCCTGACCATAAACAGTTTGCAGTAGGGGTGTAACGGTGTCCGTATTCGTCCCGTCACGGTTCGGACGTCACGGTTCGGCACACGCAGTCACACGACGAATACGCCTTTTTTACGAGTGGGAAAAAAGTCTGTCCCTTCAGGGCAGTATCCACTACACTATAATCCAGGGGGCGGTGTTGCGCCTAAAAGCTGTTTGCCAGCCGCCCTTAAACAACAAATGAAGAGCAAGAAGAAACACAACAACAAAACGAACAAAATACAAGAAGAAGAAAAGTTAGTATGGTGAGTTCAGATAACACACAGGAGCTAGAACCCACCTGCTTCTTTTGAATCAGCTGTGTGGGAACATTTCGGGTTCCCTGTGGACAACAATAACGATGGAGTGCGAGTGGTGGATCAGACGAGGACGGTGTGTCGGCGTTGTTCGACAGTGGTGCGGTATGCTAGTGGTAGCACACGCCAAACATGCTAAATCATATCAGAAGGCATCAGCCAGATTTGCCAATCACCGGAGCCCGGAGAAAGACAGCAGCAGTTCAACAGCTGATCCCCGCTGTTTTTAAGAAGCCAATAGACATGAGAGCAGAGAGACATGAGAGCAGAGAGACATGAGAGCAGAGAGACATGAGAGCAGAGAGACATGAGAGCAGAGAGACATGAGAGCAGAGAGAGACATGAGAGCAGAGAGACATGAGAGCAGAGAGACATGAGAGCAGAGAGACCAAAATAAATAACGAAAGCTATTATTTTATTATTGTTTTTCAACGACTTTCCGCTCTTGAAACACTTTCTTATTATTTATGATGTCATATTTTCAGGACATTCTTTTAGCAGCGGCAGCGGCAGCATGGTTTCATGAACAGGATAGCATTCAATCAACAAAGGAAACAAAGAGGAGATGAATGTACAGGAGAGAGAAGAGAGGAGAATGGAGGAAAGGATGACGACAAGAAGAAGGAGAGAAAAGGAAAAGGTAAAATAAATGGAGAGTCGAGAGAAGAGAGGAAAAGATAACGGGGAAGGTGAAGAAAGACGAGACGGCAGGAAGTGGGACAGATCGTGACAGACAGAAGGGCAAGAGGAGATCAAATAAGTGAGGAGGAGGAAGAGGAGGAAGAGAAGGAGGTTTTCCCTGTGGATGATTGGCTGCAGGGCAGAGAGGACCCCTTCATGCATCATCAGCACAGAGGGCTGTGATTGGCTGCTGCAAGGACGAGTGGGGGAGATCCGTACGACACTCACACACACACCTACACACACCATCGTCACGAGGATCCTCATGGCACAGCTGTCCTCTCTCTTAAGGCTGGAGCTCTTAAATCTCCTCTTAAACCAAACATTGTATTGAATGGTTATGAAAACGTTTGCAGCTTCAAGTTAAAATGACATGTATGTATTTTTTCTAAGATGTTTCTTTTCATGACTTCAAGGTTTTTTCTCAAGCCCTTGTTTTTGAAATGTGCTTTTGAAACGTCCCTTGCATTGGGACACTGTCAAAGAGTATTTTCAGACTTTGCTTTTACTGCCGTTACTGGAAAGTGGGAACAATTAAAATAGGTCTATCTGTGCCCACGTTCGATCCTTAGTAACTGAATCTTAACTATTGAGTTGCACCGTATTGAAGCGGGATACAAATAAATGTTATTATTAAGATTATTTGCAGCCTTTTCATACCATTTACATGCACCTATAGAACACACTACAGGAAATAGTAAACCCCAAAAGCATAATAGGGCCTCTTAAATGTTGTTCTGCTCTTTCTAAAATTGATATCTTGGAATATCCTTTAAAAATGTCCTTCCTAAACGTCTGAATGAAAATGTTCTCTTGATGGCAGCATTGTGTGTTTGCGACTCGTAGAGCGTTACCCTCGATATCATCTTCATATGAGATTTGCATTTTTATTGAAGGCACTGCACGTACAGATCATCATCCACTAACACATCTGCACTGATGGCATTTCAGCGGTGCAATTAGTCACAGTTTACATTTTGTTTTCTTCAATCTCAGTGAGATACAACAGCAACACATAATCACATGGATGTTGTGGATCATAAAGACATTATGATTTACATAATTCATTCACAGTAAAGTCAACACGACCAAGCTTGGGTTGAACATTTTGAATCGTTTGGGAATTAAGTTAAAGTGCAAATCGCCTGCTGATGATGTGTGTGTGTGTGTGTGTTTGTTTTCACCCCTTTGTGGGGAATACAACACGGGATTTCCTTATGGGGACAGCAACAAAACGTTACATTTTAGGGATAAGATTTGTTTTTTAAGTTCATGGTCATTATTAGGACTAGTTAAGGTCAGATATAAGAAAAAGCACTGGGGTTAGGCAGTTAAAAAGTTATAATTTTGGCAGTGGTCTCCAGATTGTATGTGTGTGTGGCGGGTGAATTAGTGGGCCAGCAGGGAAAGGGCTAAATAAAGATGCTTTGAAATAAAAGCAATAGAAATCCTGTGGAAAATCTGTGAAATATTAGAAAATATAAGAACTATAGTTGAAATAAAGTTATGTATTTATATTTAGCACCCCCTACAGTTTTGGAGGGTAATTACCTTTTAATCACTGTTGAAAATATGGACAGTTGTTACTTAACACTTTTCATTGTTATGATTACATTACTGATGTTCAAGAATAAGCTACAACATGAAACAGCAAGGCAGCTAAAATTGCTAAAACAGTTCGGGCAGCACAGCTATCTGAGCTAAAACCTAACTAGCTAACGGTGGTTTATCTTAAAAGTAGTTAGTGTTACTTCAGCAACAAGAAAAGCTTTATGTCAATCCGAAAACTGTGGGAATCACAAAGAGTGGAGGCAGAACAGGCAGAGGAAATCAGATGGATAACCAGAAGAAAACAATTCCCCGTAAAGTATGATGTAGTTTTACCAAATTAATTTACAGCAGTTACAAAATTGTAAGACATGCTAACCTAAGGTCCATTGGGCAAGAACAGGCATTCTTGGTGCACAATACCATGACATAACAATTTATTTTAGGTAAAGTAGTTACATAATGTTCATTGTGGATGTTTTAAAGATTGAAAGACTCCAAAACATGTGAAAATAACCTTCAGAAGAAAAAGTATTTTACAGTCAAATTAATCAATTAGGTAGAAAGCAAACGTGTGTGTCAGTGCATCTTATCTTGGGTTTACGGTTGGTAAAACAACTTATTCCACTTTATTTCTTTGGTGTGTGTGGTGTGTGTGTGTGTGGTGTGTGTGTGTGTGTGTGTGTGTGTGTGGTGTGTGTGTGTGTGTGTGTGTGTGTGTGTTCTAACGTGCTGTACTTTGTCTTCCTGCAGACAGACAGGCAGGTGTGTAGATCTTCACTGTCTCATCCCAGGAACAGTCCACCACCTGCAGAAAACACAACACACACCTTTAGAGACATATGGTACCTACCTATATGGTACTACCTGAGGACATTAAGCGAATACTGTTGATTAAAAAGTCTGTCTTTGTCACTAGCCAAGTCCCCAGAGGATGCATTATGAGCAGAAGTCTCAACAAAGCTCCTAGCATAGCTGTAGACTACTTTAAATACAAAACGATTTTTTTTATGTTTGTCACACTTGAGATTTATCATGCCTTTGAAATTCAGATAAACTGCACATACATTTGAATTAGCATGTTTTCAATGTTCTGCTTGGTCTGCATGGTTAAAATAGCTTTTTCAATAGTTTAAATTGTGATTTTTTCCACATAATTTCTCTTTCTGAGTTCATGTATGCACAGCCCCCATTTATAAAGCCAAGTATAATCAATACCAAAGGGCTTTACCATCTGTTTAGCATATAACACCGTCTTGTTCAACATTACAACTATTTGAATCATGGT
The DNA here is from genome assembly GCA_902827135.1 of Harpagifer antarcticus. NCBI lineage: Eukaryota > Metazoa > Chordata > Actinopteri > Perciformes > Harpagiferidae > Harpagifer > Harpagifer antarcticus. The sequence continues at coordinate 15,618 of CADEHL010000851.1, read as the reverse complement.
TTTTTCAATATTCTTTGTAATATTTCAATATTGTGTGCACATGTGTACGTCTCAATTTCTCATTCTTAGTATACAGCCTTTCTGCACCTTTATAAACCAAAGAAGATTCCTCGTATGTCAAAACCCACTCGGCAAAAACCGAAATTCTCATTTAGAAAACCTACATAATTTCTACCAGAATCCAGTGAAAAGCTCCTTTATGACCATGAGAGCTGAATGCTATTAAGTATAGTGCAATGACAGGGTGAAAACACACACAAGGACACTCACAGTTTCTCTGCAGAGAGTGTGGTCCTGTTTTCTAAGTGCAAGTGAAATAACCTGACCTCCTCTGGCACACACTTACATCAAAGTGTTCGTCCTAAATTACCTTCCATTATCAGTATCAGCCGCTGGACTCCTGTAAAGACTAACATATGTCTCCTGTCCCTCTTCATGCTCCATTTTGTGTGTCTCTTCCTCTCTTTCCAGCAGTGGCAGAACATACTCTATCACTATGACTCTCTATAAGATATATGGCATCAGACAGACGTTCCTCATCGAGAGTAATTCATCTCTTTGCTTTCATCCTTCTTCTCTAATGTACACTCATGTCTCGAGGCAAAATAATGCAGAGTGTAACCTTTAATCATGTTTCTCTTGGGGAAAAGGTCAAACTGAGAAATATAACATCTGATAGAGGGTATTCGTTTTAGTGAGAATGTATTAATAAGGACACTCAGCTGCAACATTGGTATAAACTCTTACTCTTTGTAAATCTACATTATTTTAGAATTGTTAAGGTTTTTTTGCAGCATTTTCGTCATTTAGTCGTCCAATCTTTGGACAACAAACTGTTTTCATGTGTGCAATTGAAGACATTAAGTTCATAAGGTAAAGCCTATGATTTCACCTGTAATTGCTGAACAAACGGCTACCAACCACCATTAGTGCCCGCACAGGGGTTTGCATGCACTTAGGTTTTGGTTAAGGCGCAATCTCTGTCTCTATTAAGAGAGTGAACGAGTATAAAAACAATAGAATATTTGGTCTGAATAAGAGTGGTTACGAAGACCTTCAGAAACTATGGATACACCAATTTGCTAATGTTAATTTAAATTGTGACATATTGAATTTGTTGGGCGTTTATTCAAAAGAGACAGGCAGCTGCAGAAAACATGCAATTTGACGGCATTGCTTGGAAAAAGAAATGGATATTTTTCACAATTTTCTGACATCTAATAAACTAAATAACCATCAATAAATAATAATATTGTATTGATTACAATTTGTTGTGTATTTTAAAGTATGTAAGATATATTGAATTATATATATTTCGTAGAAGTACTTATTTAAATACGATGCCTTAGGCTTTGGGAAATAACGATGGAAAATTTTTTCAACATTTTCTAACCTCTTAAGCTTTGGAAAATGTTCAAAACATTTTCTAACAGTTAATAAACCAAACAACTCATCAATTAATTGATAACAATTGATAACTTTTAACCGATTTTTCTGTAAGTGTTCTATTTACATTTAATTCAATATAATAATAATATTTAATAATAATTTCAAGACGTTTGCAGTGAAGGAAAAATAACAGCTGTGTCTCCACCTCTTTTTGCTAATCAAGCGGGACGTGGCTATCATCTGTAAAACATGCCTCTGTGGGGACGTGACTATCATCTGTAAAACATGCCTCTGTGGGGAAGTGGCTATCATCTGTAAAACATGCCTCTGTGGGGACGTGGCTATCATCTGAATGACACCTTTTCCCTCTGTCATGCGTCCTGGCTGCAGAACACACAGCGTTTTCTGCTCAAAGACAAACTCTGGTTCCACTTCACTTTCACCATTAAAGACACAAAGCCAACTCATTATTCTTTTAATTATGTGTATTATTCATATAGTCACAGCTGATAGAAGTGGCTTTGTGAAGCTGTGGAGGGGGATGTGGCGTTATAAAAACATATTTACTGGTTGGAATCCAAACGGACAGAAATCGTGATCCTTACTGTCGCTCAGCTGCAGTTTTTCCCGATTTCTTTTTAGGTATGAATGTCCAAAAAGCTTCCAATCAGAAAAAAGCTCCGCAGAGGAAACGTATTAACATGTCAGCAGAGTTTGTGCCATAATAGATTATAATCCGTCAGTGTGACAGACAGGGGTTGTTGAAAGTCTGTCAAAGTCTATTCTACCTGTCATATCTGGTTCCTGATATAGAACTGTTCACTGGTGCATTGCATGGGGCTTGAATGGTCTTGCCCGACAACACTATTTAAAATACAGACATTAACCAACATCTGTCTTTGTTCACTTTGAGGGTTTAGTTGTTTGAATCCAGCCTGATATCAGTGGCCAAAAATAAAATGTGTTTATCTCAGAGGGCTTTATCATCTGTACAACATTCAACATCCTCTATAGGTCCTACAAATTCAGTTTTAGATCAGAAAGGGATGCTATGCCATTTTTATGGATAAAAACATTTCTGATAAACTTTACTTACAGGAAACGGTTTGTTTTTCCTGAATCGAGGTTTGTCTGTCTCAACACAAGATAAAGAGAAGTCTAGGGATTTATTTAATTGTTATAAATCTGCCTATTATTTTCTAGATATATCAATTAATTGTTCTGGTTTATATAACATTTACAATACTGATGAATATCCATCCGAAAAGTCAAAGTGATTTCTTTAAATGTCTGGATTTGTCAGGTATGATAACAGATAACAACCTGCAATATGTAATATTCCTCACATACTATAATATCCTGCTTTAAATGTTGTTACTGTACATTTGTAAATCAACATGTATATTTTCTACTTTTTTTAATGCTATTTTACTTCTATTTTACATTTTGGATTGTTTATTTCTATTTTTTATTTTTAATGTACAATGCCATGTCTTTTTAAGCTGTTGCAATGTAAAAAAAATCCAAATTGGAATCAATAAAGTACTTCCTGTCTTATCTTAAATCCCTCCATGTGTTAGAAGCTGATAACAATGTTACGTACGAGCCGATTATTAACTAATTAGCATATTAGCTGATTGTTGAAGCCTGGCTAACTGTGAAGCACAGCAGTTATGTGAATGCTAATTGTCATCTCTCTCTCAATGACTTCAAGTTGGCGCTAGATGAAAAGTCAGAAGCTCATTAAAATTCATCCTGAAGGCAACATGAACCACATTTCATGCCAATCTATTCAACAGCTGGTGATGGAGTTCAGTCTGACGCTGGTCCAACCAACGTCCTGACGTCCCTCAGGAGACACTGCTAGCATGGCCAGGAACTTTGCTTTGGACAATAATCTACGGTACTGCGACCGATCCTTCATTATAAGCAAACGATTTAGAGGTCAAATTGCAGCATGTGGGTGTCGACTACATCCCCCTCTGCAAACTGTAAAGCCACCAAGTTAACAATACAGAAACATCTCTGCTCTCTCAGGGTCTTGGATTATGGTGACAGCTGACTGACCGTTTACTAGTCCTGAAAACTGTCCGTCTGTCAACCAAAGCTTCTGAGGTATTGTTCCCATAAAGCGTAAGTTTCGGGTCTTCTTTCAATCGTTACCATGAGAATAAGGCGTATATATCATTGCATGTGACACCTCGAGAATAACTTGGGTTATCCCAAGCAGAGGTTGCGCTAGACGTTTTTCGCTGCCCGTCATTTTGACGGACAGGATCGTACAACCTCCGTCAAAATCCAGAATCACACCGTCGCCTTTACACAACTCTGATGAGGGGGGGAAGCATGCTCGTGAACTGTCAACTGGGGGGGGTGGAACAGTTCACATGCGCCGTGTTATGCATGGCTGCTGCACGTCGCGGGAGCGTGCACAGCGCAAAGCCAAAACTCACAGACATTTCAATGATCGGCACAGTTAGGTTTGGAAACGGTATAATTTCCTTTTGGAGGGCATGCATATCACGGCATAACACGGCATAACACGGCATAACACGGCATATCACGGCATAACACGGCATAACACGGCATATCACGGCATAACACGGCATATCACGGCATAACACGGCATAACACGGCATAACACGGCATATCACGGCATAACACGGCATAACACGGCATAACACGGCATATCACGGCATAACACGGCATATCACGGCATAACACGGCATAACACGGCATATCACGGCATATCACGGCATAACACGGCATATCACGGCAATAACAACCCGGAGCCTAACTGCGGGGAAACTTTGGCGCTGTTTCTAAGTTTTTCCTAATCTGTCAAATGACGGACTGCTTTCAGATTTGTTCGTCATTGTTAAAAAAAAAATCTGTCATAGACGGAAAATATTCGGTTAACGCGACCATCTGATCCCAAGTGTCCTTTCTGTAGGAGAAAAACTCAAATCAAAACGTACATAGACGCCAAACACCCTTAGTTTATTAAATAAATTAAGCATTATTCTGATCCCAATTTGGGAAATGTTTGTGTTGCAGCAGCATAAAAAGACAGGCATTGCACATTAGGGAAATTAAAGACATGTAAACATCTGAAATATAAATAAAATAGCATTAAATGTGAAAGACTGGAAAAGACCTAGGTGCAGTCCAATTGCTGTTGATTTGCTGCATTGTGAACGGCCCGCTAGCTGGTTGGCGGACAGTGAGTACGGGAAATTGACAAGTGTTACGACGGCAATTTAAGACGATGGTGTTTGTGTTTACCTTTTCTGATAAAGACGCTGTATTTCCTGGTTTCTTTTGTTTTCGGTGGGTCCGCGGTAAAACCTGGGCTTTTCTGAGTTGTCTTTGTTTGTGAGTCTTTGAACTGGATTGAACTTTTGTTGGGGTTCAATGTTATCGGACTCTCCAGATATGAATGAAAGGCAGAATTGTGTTTCGTTCTCTTAGAGTTGTTCACGCTTGCCTATAAAGATAATTGTGACAATGAAAAGTGTGATATCACAGAGTATTTGTATGTTTAAAAAATGTCAGAAGGGACTATTGGCCCCCGAGCATATTAACATTATTACATCTGGCCTTCTTTGAAACCCCCTGCCTTTCATCATGTGTTTACTCTGCACACACATATTCATTTCATCATCTTCCTAATAAGCATCTGGCTTCCCCCTTAAGTCCTGATCTCTGAATCAGTGAGACAACACGCTCTGTAGGGCATGAGTAAGCAAAGTGGTCGTGCAGTGGAGTCAGCCATCGAGGAGAGGAATGCCCTTCTTTAATTAACTTTAACAGCCGGCCGTAATGGAAAGGCTCACACAGCGGCCAACACTGCAGCAAAGCTCAAAGAAAGAGAAAGATAAAGACGTGCAACGAGGAGGACGACTAAAGGGAATATAACAACGGCTCAAAGTCTGACTCATATTTAACGTCTTCTTAAATGTCATTTCTAATAATGAGAGAAAGATGAATGAAGAAAGAATGAAAAGACCAATAAGCCATAAGCGGTCATTCAGTACAGTAAAGTTATCACTGTTCAACCGTCATGGCAACGGTGCTTTGAGTGACAGCTCTGTGATACTTCAAGGACCATAGTTTAAAGGAGTGTCATCTGCATACACACAAACATATGCTTCTTAGTGCTTTTATTTTTAAAATAACTAATAAAAGTATCCAATAGGGCCGCAACTAATCAGTTAAAATGGCAGAGAGTCGTGCAAAATATAAGAACTAAATAATGAAATCATTGCAACTGGATTGTGAATAATCTTAACTGTTTTGTCTCTAAAGTAGTTCAGAATATTCATACTACTCACATTTGTAGAGCTAGACATTACAGAAAATGTGTTTTTTGGGATGTTTGTCGCTAAAATGGCAGAAAGTACTTTAAAAAATGTATTGAAATATCAAATTATTGCAACTAAACAAATATTTTAAATGTCCGAAAGTAGAGCAACACCTCTAAGCAGTTCTAACCAATCACAACAGAGAAAGCCAGCTAACCAATAGAGATGTGGGCGTCCGATATGAACAATATATAATAACCAAAGGTGTTAATGCTACTGTATGATTACCACCAACCAGTAGTAGTAGCAGTACTAATACAATAGCATATACTGCTATTGTATTAGTACTGCACTGCAGATAGCATTATGTTTCTGCTCACAAATGCAACTCATTTATACGAGTTTTATTGTGAAAAGGCCAACTTACTGTGTACTGTGTTTTAATCGTGCATTTCTGTTTGATATATCACAGAGGAAAGGTTCTTTATACTTGGTGTGTGTGTGTGTGTGTGTGTGTGTGTGTGTGTGTGTGTGTGTGTGTGTGTGTTGTGTGTGTGTGTGTGTGTGTGTGAGAGAGAGAGATAATAGTGAAGTGGTGATAAGAGCAAGTTCGCACTGATAGCCAAGGAGAGAAAAGAAGGAGATGAAAGGACGGCGAATGCTTGAGACAAAACAAGAAGTGTGAGAAGAAAGGTTTGATATGTTTATGTTGCAGCAGATTAGCCTGATGACACTCGAAGAAAGCCATGTTGGAGGAAATGATGTGTGAGTTCATCCGGAGTTCTTTCAACGAAATGTAAAAACATTAGTGCAGCTTGAGACTCACCCAAAATCACACATTCAGACTATTTGTTAGGGACTATTTTCAGCGGCGGATTTATCCATATTTGGTGCTTTATTGAGATTTTTAGGGACTATATTTAGCTGTGGATGAATCCATATTTGGTGCTATAGCGAGTATTTGTTAGGGACTATTGTGTGTGTGTGTGTGTGTGTGTGTGTGTGTGTGTGTGTGTGTGTTTTACATCCTGCTTCTCTGTAATGACATGTCTGATATCAACAAAACTAACAATACAACTCATTACTGTTGTTGCCTCTTCTCACACACACACACACACAGCTCATTATCTCTGCTATAGACACACACATAATGAGTCAAACTGTGTGTGTGAGCGCTGTGATTGGTTGCTGTGGGAAACTGACTGACGTTGATTGTGACGTTGTGGGTTCAATCCCGGTTTATCGCGTACGCACTTCCACTTCGTCGTTATCCGAGCATGGAAAAAGTCCCTACTCTGTTTTTCCAGCAAGCAATTATTGGCTTCCTGTGAAACACCCGGATAAAGAGGTCCATGCTGTGGAGATAAAGGCGTAGAGTGAAAGGGTGACGTGACGCAGGAGGGTCTAACTTCCTGTCCGTGGCTCTCGGATCCAAGCCCACTCAAAAGTTACAAAAACACAAATATATAGATTTGTTTTTAAAACATGCTCAGTAAATCCTTAATCAAAAATATCATCAAACAGAAATGCAGACATTTGTGGATTTGTTGGGGACTTTTTTCAGCTGCGGATTAATCCACATTTGGTCCAATTGGGACTATTTGACGGGACTATTTGACGAGGACTCTTTGACGGGGACTCTTTGTCGGGGTCTATTTGTCGGGGTCTATTTGACGGGGTCTATTTGACGGGGACTCTTTGTCGGGGTCTATTTGACGGGGACTCTTTGACGGGGTCTATTTGACGGGGACTATTTGACGAGGACTCTTTGTCGGGGTCTATTTGACGGGGTCTATTTGACGAGGACTATTTGACGGGACTATTTGACGAGGACTCTTTGTCGGGGTCTATTTGACGGGGACTCTTTGTCGGGGTCTATTTGACGGGGACTATTTGACGGGACTATTTGACGAGGACTCTTTGTCGGGCTCTATTTGACGGGGACTCTTTGTCGGGGTCTATTTGACGGGGTCTATTTGACGGGGACTCTTTGTCGGGGACTCTTTGATGGGGTCTATTTGACGGGGACTCTTTTTCGGGGTCTATTTGATGGGGTCTATTTGACGGGGACTCTTTGTCGGGGACTCTTTGATGGGGTCTATTTGACGGGGACTCTTTGTCGGGGTCTATTTGACGGGGACTCTTTGTCGGGGTCTATTTGACGGGGTCTATTTGACGGGGACTCTTTGTCGGGGACTCTTTGATGGGGTCTATTTGACGGGGACTCTTTGTCGGGGACTCTTTGATGGGGTCTATTTGACGGGGACTCTTTGTCGGGGTCTATTTGACGGGGACTCTTTGTCGGGGTCTATTTGACGGGGTCTATTTGACGGGGACTCTTTGTCGGGGACTCTTTGACGGGGTCTATTTGACGGGGACTATTTGACGAGGACTCTTTGTCGGGGTCTATTTGACGGGGTCTATTTGACGGGGACTATTTGACGGGACTATTTGACGAGGACTCTTTGTCGGGGTCTATTTGACGGGGACTCTTTGTCGGGGTCTATTTGACGGGGACTATTTGACGAGGACTCTTTGTCGGGGTCTATTTGACGGGGACTCTTTGTCGGGGTCTATTTGTCGGGGTCTATTTGACGGGGTCTATTTGACGGGGACTCTTTGTCGGGGTCTATTTGACGGGGACTCTTTGACGGGGTCTATTTGACGGGGACTATTTGACGAGGACTCTTTGTCGGGGTCTATTTGACGGGGTCTATTTGACGGGGACTATTTGACGGGACTATTTGACGAGGACTCTTTGTCGGGGTCTATTTGACGGGGACTCTTTGTCGGGGTCTATTTGACGGGGACTATTTGACGGGACTATTTGACGAGGACTCTTTGTCGGGGTCTATTTGACGTGGACTCTTTGTCGGGGTCTATTTGACGGGGTCTATTTGACGGGGACTCTTTGTCGGGGACTCTTTGATGGGGTCTATTTGACGGGGACTCTTTGTCGGAGTCTATTTGATGGGGTCTATTTGACGGGGACTCTTTGTCGGGGACTCTTTGATGGGGTCTATTTGACGGGGACTCTTTGTCGGGGTCTATTTGACGGGGACTCTTTGTCGGGGTCTATTTGACGGGGTCTATTTGACGGGGACTCTTTGTCGGGGACTCTTTGATGGGGTCTATTTGACGGGGACTCTTTGTCGGGGTCTATTTGATGGGTTCTATTTGACGGGGACTCTTTGTCGGGGACTCTTTGTCGGGGTCTATTTGACGGGGACTATTTGACGAGGACTCTTTGATGGGGACTATTTGACGAGGACTCTTTGATGGGGACTATTTAATGGGATTATTTGATAGGAACTATTTGATGGGGACTATCTGGCAGACGCTCCACTTATTGGGTGTTAGAGTCTCATGGAAGAGCTTTTTGTAACCTGTCTCACCTGAAAGTGGATTTCCAAAGGGACTTGAACTGAATCTGATGACGACCCAGAGGGGAAGAAATCAATCTCAAAACTAATGGTACGTTCTGTAAAATGGTGAGCGGGGTGTACGCACCGTTTAGGTTTAAAGGAGTAAAACATGCAGAGCTTCTTCAGATCAGGGTCAGATGAAGATACTCCACACGACATTAAAAAGGCTGGAAGCTTTTTAAAGGAAGTGCGAGAGTTTCAAAATTACGCAGTAAGGTAGGAGTGATAAGGTCGTAAAACCTGAACAACCTGAATCATTTCCCAATGATCCTAAAATATGGGAATACAGTGATACAGAAAAGTCTCAAAGGTAAACAGAACATATCAGATTAATTCATTATTAATTATCAATTAGTAATTAGGGGGAAATAGAGAGTAAACAGACTGTGATAAACTTGCAAAGCCAGCAGCTGATTTTAAAACTAATTTCCCATCACGACGTCCAACCAAAAGTCGCACTTATCTCTGCTGGATTTCATTTCCATCACATTTCATCTCTTCTGGGGAGGACTTTTTGCAACGGTAGATTAATCCGCATGTGGTGCGTAGCGAGTATTTGTCAGGGACTATTTTCTGTGGCGGATTAATACACATCTTGTGCTTTATTGAGTTTTTGGTAGGGACTATTTTCTGTGGTGGATTAATACACATCTTGTGCTTTATTGAGTTTTTGGTAGGGACTATTTTCTGTGGTGGATTAATACACATCTTGTGCTTTATTGAGTTTTTGGTAGGGACTATTTTCTGTGGTGGATTAATACACATCTTGTGCTTTATTGAGTTTTTGGTAGGGACTATTTTCTGTGGCGTATTAATCCACATTAAGGGACTAATATTAGGGAAAATAGAGAGTAAACAGACTAAATAATAACCTTGCTAACAACTGCTGCTAATTTTAAAACGTATTTCCCAATCGCAACGTCCAACCAAGTATATCTTTCGTAACTGTTTCCGCCACGCACGTAGAGAGAGAGACATAACGTCAGTACGAATTAGCCGAACAACTGAATTAGACACGAGTGGCCTTTTCAGTTCACGACACATCTACCAACACATGTCCACACACAGCTTAGTGTGTGTGACTGTGTGTGACTGTGTGTGGGTTAAGCTAATGTGCACACACACACTGATGGATGGCACCATTTCAGGAACAACAGCACACACTCAAACACAGATGGATAAACAGATGTGGACGCAGAGTGTGTTTGGTTTCAAGATGTAAGTATCTGGAAATCAAATGTAAATATTGCAAGACTTGTGTTACCTGGTTGGGGATATGCAGATTAAAGTCCAGTCCACACACAAACTCTGAGTGATGCTCCACGGTTTCCAGAAGAGGAGGGTTCATACTGACGTCCCAGAACCTGCACACACACACACACACACACACACACACACACACACACACACACACACACACACACACACAGATATTTCAGTCTAAGAGTGTTTTCTCGATGTGTAGATGTCTCCTTAAATCACCTTTTAAATGTTCTTGTCGTCACATGGCACCCCGTGTGTTACATGTCAAAATGTTCAGGACAGCCTCTGGTCTGGCTAGAAATACAAGTCACTCACTTTAGAGGACTGTGTGATGAGATAATTAGCTTTAAAGCTGAACATTTGACATCAGATTTTTGGAAATCTTCAAAACTCTTGTGAAAACACAGTTACCCGTGTCATCCAACTGTTTGGGTGTTTTAGATTTGGTGTGCTAAAGTCTTAGGTTCACTAAAGTAGTGAAATATATGAATTACACTGTATATAAATTAATGTCCAAAATTCAGATTTTGAGCCACAGCAGGGATTGAGATACATTAAGACTGATTAAGGCTGTGGCGCAGTGGACTAGTGCGTTGGTGTTGGGATCAGGGGAGCACAGGTTCAAACCCCACTGCAGTCAGCATGTCGTTGTGTCCCTGAGACCCTTCACCCCAAAGTGCTCCTGAGGGGATTGCCCACAGTGCTGAGGATGTGAGTCGCTTTGGATGAAAGCGTCAAACAAGTGACATGTCATGCAATTAACTAACAGCTTTCATAAAGATTAATCACACAGAAAAATCCCTTCTATAACATCTGAATTAATTTTACAGATCCTTTGTTTAACCAGAATCATGAAATTCAGATTTGTTTCAAGAATGACCAAAAGAGAGCAAAATACACGTTTTTACAACAAATACAGAGAAATATAACTATTACCACTGAGTGAGTAATCTCCCGTTCATATGCAGCACAATAAACAAGATATAATACTGAAAACTATTTCACAATAATAAGATATAATTCAAACAGATACCACCAGCTGATTTAATCAAGTCTATATCTATATAAGTGAACAGGGACTGTGACATTGGATGTAATGGCGCATTTCCACTACATGGCCTCGCTCGGTATGGCTAGGCCTCGTTAGGCCTCGTTAGGCCTCGTTAGGCCTGGCTCACTTTATGCTGCGTTTCCATCACAGTTTAGTAGCTGGGGCGGTAACTATAGTAACGCAGTGTAGGCGGAGCCGTGACGTCATCTTTAATGAGAACCACAGGCCGGGCACGGCACGCTTAAAGCGAGCTCCGCGCTGCAGTGGAAACGCACCACAAGTGTTTGCATTTCATTGATCTACGAGACAGAGATGCTGCTCGCTCTTAGTTTCTAGTTATCTAACATTTCGTCACAAAGAACACGTGGGTTTGCTATCCTGGCTCCAAGATGGTGGAATGAGCTCCCCATTGACATCAGGACAGCAGAAAGCTCACACACCTTCCAGACTGAAAACTCATCTCTTTCGACTCCACTTCCAGCCATAGAATTACTAACAAAGCACTTATATACTAATAAAGGACTGGCTCCTCTAAAGCCAGCTGAGTAGCACTTGAAGTGTTTGGCTCTATGAAACCTGATGTACTTTATGATTCTGTTTCTTCAAGGTTGTGTCTTCCTGGTCGAATGTACTAAGTAAGTCGCTTTGGATAAAAGCGTCAGCTAAATGCAAAGTGATGTAAAAAGAAAGATGTATGGATTTGACTTTTGGACGTACTATCCTCGGATCCCGGACGATTATTTCATGGTCCAAAGATTCTGGGGTTTACAATAAGACTATACCCTTATAAAGGATTCATGAAGGGTTTATAATTAGGTTAGGAATTAGGTTGTAAACACTTTATGAATCATTAAGAACCATTTCTGAACCAGTTCTAACGTAGTTTTCATTCATCAACACCGGCTCACTATTTGGCAAGAGGACGAAGCCTTATGTTGGCTACTTAGCGAGAATCAACTCGGCGAGCAACAGATACCAAGGATGCTGGCAGATGAAGAAGACGAAGTAAGCTTTGTAGCCAATAAGACTTAGCAGTACAAGATCAATGTGGGCTCACTATTTGGCAACCGCTCACAGTCGCCCTGTTTATCTCATGTCTTATAAAAGCTATTAATGATCTATAAAGTGTTCACAACCTAATGAATGAATTACAAACTATTCGTAACGCCTTTTTAAGGGTAGTCTTATTGTAAAGTGGCCGATTCTGGTGATTGGTTTTCGACGGGGAATCTCTAAAACTCAATATTCCTGGTCTCCAGAGGATCGAGGGAAGAGACGTCGACTGTAACATTCTGAAGACCAAGGCTCCTCCAAAGAGGCAACGTAAAATAAATACTATCATAAAGAAGGAAACATAACGTCGACATAACGGTTGAAGAGAGTTGAATGAATAAGAAACACACGAATACAGGAGAGGTATCACAGAACAGAATGGAGGAAGATGAGTAAGACTTGCAGGGAGAGGAAGGGTTTATGTAAAACAGATTTAAAGAGCAGTGGATGTGAAAGAAAGCAATTTAGAGAATGAGATTAAAGAAAAGATGAATGAAGAAGTGAAAGAGGAAGGAGAGCAAGAGACCGAAGTGAAACGAAACATAGAGCCAATAAAACACCAGACGTCAGGCCGCAGCGGCCAATCAGACTAATTGAAAGACTGTGTGTGTGTGTGTGTGTGTGTGTGTGGTGTGTGTGTGTGTGTGTGTGTGTGTGTGTGTGTGTGTGTGTGTGTGTGTGTGCCAAAGCCCTGACGCAGCAAACACTCCCTCCAGACTCATCCACTTTGCAAATGTAATTAAATCATTTTCAGAGGGAACACTGCAGACCCCATTGGGCTCCATTAGGCCCATTTTAATACTGAACACACACACACACACACACACACACACACACACACACAATGAGTGAATGGTGTCTGGGGACAGTATTGAGAGATATTATATATTGAGTGAGTTGTTAGTGTAAATCACTCCTCACACTCACTTTCCATGACTGTACATGTACGTACGTGTGTGTCCAACAACCAGCTCTAAATCAATACTTAGTGATACTTGCTTGCTATGACATTGAAAAAGTTACATTAAATAATAAATAAAACTAAATTACAGTAAAATGACTGTTGCTTAATCTTCACATCTTGTAATCATGTCTATAATTTTGAGCACCAAATTATTGAAAAGTATCGATAAGAGTATCTGGATCGATAAAATCCTAACGATACCATCCCTAAGCGTGAGTGTTGCATAATGATGTCACTATGTGCAGGAACCACAGGTATGTAAGCCTCTGCAGGCCATGTTCATGCAACCTATAGAACACACTACAGCTGAGGGACCCCCCATAGAGCGGGTTAGGGCCTCTTTAAATGGATGCTTAGAGTTTGACTATAGAAACACATGTTACTTAAATCTCTATTCATGTTATTATCTCCGCCCAGTAATCTGTAACTCTAACAATCCTTCAGAGGTGCAGCATTTGCAATAATCTGAAGTCCCACTCATCACTCGGAGTCAGCGGAGTAATGAAGAGAAGCGGCAATAAAGAATATCCACTAAAAATAATGCATTTCCGTCTCAGCGCTGCCATTTCAGCGCATTAAGAATCAGGGTAATCATCCTCCAGAGCCTCCAGAGACCTGATTGGCTCATAAAGACTTACTGCTGACTGTAATGAGGAGGAGGAGGAGGAGGAGGAGGAGGAGGGAGAGGAGGAGGAGGAGGAGGAGGAGGAAGAGGAAGAGGAACATCTTCAAGTAGTAGTTAGTGTTAATAGATTCCAGATTTCGTTGTTATTCCGATCGCCCGGTTCATGTTTAATCGGCATCGTATAAATGCAGCTTCTATAGAAATAGATATTGGATCAGACTCGGTGTCGCAGATCCTAAATATTAAAGAACTTGAAGAAGTGAGAAGTGAGTCGACAAGATTAAAAACACGTCCCTAAAAACATCTGCGTTTATTTTAGCAGAGAGAGAGTGGGTTCAGTGTCAGATTGTGATTCAGATTATAGGTTTAGGACACATTCGTGTGTGTGTGTGTGTGTGTGTGTGTGTGACGAACACACCATGTTATTTGTCTAAGTGAGGCCTGTGCTCTCTTTTGTCTACACAGGTAATTATTTGCTTCCTTTGTGTTCGGTGCAGTCCACCTGCGTGTCGGCTTTCTCTCTGAGTCACTAGAGAAAGGAAAGAAAGGGTTGGCATGAAACTAAACACCACAAGCAGTGACAGAAGACACCGGAGAGAAATGTAAAGAGAACGATGCCGTCATTGATGCTATATAATTAATGATACACAGGAAATGAACGGTAGGAGATCATGCTATCTAAAGCAAACAGGAAACGCTCAACCTGCTACTGCACACACGGCCTCACGACTCCGATCACGACTCACATCATGACCACAGAATGCACATGTTAACATGTGATAAGGACACGCAATGAGCTAGACATCACCGTGAAGCGTTACCGCATATACTCGTTCCATAAAACGTGAAAGTGTTGTGAAAATCCTGAACGTCCTCTTCCAACCTGAGAGTAGCATGCTAACAAAGCTATCAACTGTAGCTGAGAACATGACAGGATGTGAGATTACCTAGAAGAGCATCAGGACTGTTTGAGGCAGATGATAGCTCTGTGATTAACATGATGATTCAGCCTCTATGGAGAGAGACATCAAGCATGCTCATTTCTGACGTGGAGCTAATCTAAAACATTGAATACTGCTTTCTATTCCTCCATCTTGTGACTGTGTAACTCCCTCTCTTGGAGATCAGCATGTGAAGGACACTGCTCAGGAACTAGTCTCTGTATGTGATGACTCCTTCTGGAGAAGATCACAGATGGATCCTGAGGCTGAAGCCGGGGACCAGGGAGAGTTCTCGAGCCGGGGACCAGGGAGAGTTCTCGAGCCGGGGACCAGGGAGAGTCTCGAGCGGGGACCAGGGAGAGTTGCTCGAGCCGGGGCCAGGTGGAGAGTTCTCGAGCCGGGGACCAGGGAGAGTTCTCGAGCCGGGGACCAGGGGAGTGCTCGAGGGGGCCAGGAGAGTGCTCGAGCCGGGGACCAGGGAGAGTGCTCGAGCCGGGGACCAGGGAGAGTTCTCGAGCGGGGAACAGGGAGAGTGCTCGAGCCGGGGGCCAGGGAGAGTTCTCGAGCCGGGGGCCAGGGAGAGTTCTCGAGCCGGGGACCAGG
>CADEHL010000850.1:0-15000 GCA_902827135.1 Harpagifer antarcticus | reverse complement strand
AAGCATACTACGTCGTCGAGTGCCGCCGAAGGACTGTTCCAATGTCCAGCATACTTGTAAATCTACCGAGCCCGGCGTACTTCGTTTGGAGACATTTCGAGGCTGCACATGAGTAGACTCCGCAGTCTTAAAATCCCCACAATGCTTTGCGCACGGACCAATTTCCCCAAATCTGTGGCGGAAAATGTAAGGCGGGGCCCTCTCATATGACGCACACCTGCACACTTGCTAGCCTGTTCTACTCTTTCTTTTCCGAATGCCAGGAAGTATTCTTGCCTCGCTTCTGTAGCAAGATGCTCGGAAGACAAGTGCTACCAAGCAAGCGTACTCGAGATTGAGTCTGTGTGAAGAAGCAGCAGAACTCACCTTGTGGTAAAGCTGAGAGAGAGAAGAGTTTGAGCTCCATACTGTTTCAGAGAGAATCCTTGATGTGGTTTGGAACATGATGGCGTTTATTCACGGCAGAATTTAACTTTATCTCTGTGTAATTCTGAGCAGGCATTAGCTCCCCCTCCTCTTCTTATTTCAAGCTAAGGACCCAGAATCAGCGTTTCTCTAACAGCTGAGTGTTATGCCTGATCTGTTTGGTATTTTGAGCAAAACAATCTGAAAAAATAAATCTGAATACGTGATAATGTTCCCCAGGTGAAGTACCCCCTCAGGGAGCCCCAGGTGGAGCTGCTCGGGCTGCCGGTGGGGGAGTTCGTAGTGCGGGTTCGATGCCGATCACATAACGCCAGGCTGTGGAGCGAGTGGAGCGATCCGCTGATGATGAGCATCCCCGCCCGGCCGCCTGCAGGTACGCTTCCTGTTGATGAGGGGCAGCTTAGCTCACGGAGGGAAATGCAGATATCTCTTTAAATGGACATTTCTCATGCACACACAAAAAACTTTAAAGGGGACCTATCATGCAAAATGCACTTTGTGATGTCTTCTCTGTATCAATGTGTCCCCGGTGCGTCTCCGGTGTGTCCCCGGTGTGTCGGGGAACTCACGCAGCGTCAGGAAATAAACCCTCTCTCTTTTCCTCCGTACCCAAATCTCTAAAAACGGGGAACAACGGAGCTGATCCAGATTTGCGTCCGATATGACGTAACATCTGAAATGTGGACCCACGGGCCAATCAGAAAGCTGCTATCAGAAACAATGCCCGACTGTTTTGGATGTAATATGGTCGGTGTTTACATTAGCATGCTAACACTCAGAGCTAACCTGTACTGGAGAGCATGTGTGTGAAGAAGCAGGAAGTAAAAAGGAACTCACCTTGTGGTATAACCGGCAAGAGAGAAAGCCTTTGAGCTCCAGACTGTTTCAGATCCTTGATGATCCATGATGTCGGTAGCGGTGGTGGCGAAGTCGATAGATACAATGAGAAGGGGAGGGCTTCAATGTACACTGTTCCCTTATTGAAAATGTTTACTACTCCCTGTAACTGCAAGTATATTTCATTGTAACTCGTGAAATGTTCTCAACTCTCTTCTAAATAAATAAATGGACACTTCTCCATGGACACAAAGAGCTTTAAATGAGGCTCAAATTAGTTTGTATCTGTAAATATGTGTTCCTTGTGTGTCACCTGTGCAGGTAAGCTGCTGGTTCTGATTCTGGTGACGGGGGTGGTGGCTCTGCTGGTGGTCACCCTGGGGCTCCTCCCCCAGAGCAGGAGGTGAGTACACAGTCAACAATAAACAAGTACACACATCCTTTACTCAAGTAGAAGTACACACATCCTTTACTCAAGTAGAAGTACACACATCCTTTACTCAAGTAGAAGTACACACATCCTTTACTCAAGTAGAAGTACACACATCCTTTACTCAAGTAGAAGTACAGATAATCGTGTTTAAAAAAAACTCTGGTGAAAGTAGAAGTACTGACTAAACTTCTTTACTCAAGTCAAAGTAAAGAACTTTGAAATGTACTTCAGTAGAAAGTACCCATAACTAGCAGCTGCTTTAAAGAGTACCTGACCTCCCTTTATATCAATAGAACAATAATGTCATTGTTAGCTAATGAATGTTTCCATGCTGAACAACGGCAACATGACAACGTTTCCATTGGTCCCTCTTCTTTAGAGAAGACCAGGAAATGATGGATACACGGATCGTGTTCAAATCAATAGGCACGCAATGACTCTAAAGAATAATGATCACGCATCAAACACACATTCAGACTAAAGGAACCAGCTGTTTGGGAAATGAGAGAAGTAGAAAGTACAGGTATTTGGGTTCAACATGTAAGAAGTAGAAAGTACAGGTATTTGAGTTCAACATGTAAGAAGTAGAAAGTACAGGTATTTGAGTTCAACATGTAAGAAGTAGAAAGTACAGGTATTTGGGTTCAACATGTAAGAAGTAGAAAGTACAGGTATTTGGGTTCAACATGTAAGAAGTAGAAAGTAAAGTAAAGTAAAGTACTGATACCAGAAACATGAATTTTGGGGAGGGGTTACCTTTATTTTAAAGGGTTTTAATGCTCACTCTTTGTGTCGTCCCCTTCAGAATAAAAAACTACTTCCTGCCGCCCATTCCCAAGCCGCGAATCATCGGCATCGACCCGCTGCTCCTGAAGGTAACACACAAACACTGTCACACACACGCACGCACACTGACACACACACACACACACACACACACACACACACATAGAGTTGCAAAGGGGTGGAACATTTCCGGAAAGTTTCCATGGGAAGTTAAGCTGGGGAATTTTGGAAATATTCGATGCAAAATTAAACAAAAAAACATGATATTTCAACAGATTTAAAAATATATAATTTATTGAACAATTATTTGTTTCATTGAAGAACGAAAACAGGAATGTTGAGTTACATATTACTCACCTGTGCATGTGATGGAGGAATGCACAGTGCCTGTAGGGCAGGGG
This sequence comes from Harpagifer antarcticus, assembly GCA_902827135.1. Taxonomy (NCBI): domain Eukaryota; kingdom Metazoa; phylum Chordata; class Actinopteri; order Perciformes; family Harpagiferidae; genus Harpagifer; species Harpagifer antarcticus. The sequence continues at coordinate 12,117 of CADEHL010000850.1, read as the reverse complement.
TCTCCAACCTGTCTTCATCTGAGAGCTACTTTGACTCACATATTATTATGGCCCACATAGTAAGTACTTCACTGAGAATTCACATATGTCCTTAATCACCACCTGAGATGAATGGCGCTGCATGGAGTCCACCATAGAGCGGTCTGCTGGACCCACTTAGGTTCACTCTAATAGAGTCATTTACATGTTCATCAGTCGGTCTTGTTCTGTATTTAGATTTCATTGATGTCAGAAAAAGCTGCTTCACAAAGGCAATTAGAGCCACATGAAGCAGACGTGTTCAGTGCTGCTTGGTGAATGTCCTTAGAGTTTTCTGGGCGTACAAGGATCCAGAAATGTTGTGAGTTTTGCTGAGACTTAAGCTGAACATTATTTATAACCTCCATCTCCACAGGATTGACACTGAACAGTTCAGCCATCTTTTTCATCTTCTTCTTCGTCTTGACATGAAATTATAAACCATAATACATCAATTGTATAGGTCTAGCCTCCCTATATCTGTGTGTGACATTGTTCCATCCTCCAATGCAGTCTAGCTGCAGCTTCTAGCTACGGGCTTCTGTTAAAAAAGGACACTGAATGTCCTGAATGTGGCATCACACACATGACTTGAGTCTGAACAGCAGACAACAGGAGTATTTACAACAGCATTATAAAAACAAAAATACTGCATGTGGGTGCACACGTACATTCTCTGTCTCACTGTTTCATGAATCCCATGAATGTATGAGACTAAGTTAGCTTCATCATCTCAATCAGTGATTAAGTGAATAGTCAAGTTTCTATCGGGTCACGATCAGCCATTAGGGGAGGGGGCGGGGTTTGGAGGAACAGAGGAGACGGTGATCGCGGAAGCTTTCCTCCTGCCTTCACAAACTTTACAAAATAGCAAGAGGACATTCATACTCTGAGCCGCAGCGACAGGGCCTGATTCAGAGCGGGTCATTCTGCTGTTGGTTCTGGACTGCTGTTGCTGGAGAAAGCAGACTGGTCCGTGTGTGGTGCCGCTGTCACGTCTGTTGCTTGACCACTGCGTCACGGACCAATTTGATATTCGTGTGATAGAAACAATTCTAAAATAAAAAAACGTTATTGTCCAGCCGCGGCCGAGAAATCAAGAAGCAACCCGACTACGCTATAATCGATAATCGAGCGGCGAGCTACTGAAAAGCATACGTGGATATTCAAGTGTGCTTGAACGGCATCTGTTCCCAAAATTCCCATAAATTCCTGTTAATTCCCATGGAAGGTTTCCATCTTTGAAAATTCCCGGAATTTTGCAACCCTACACACACACACTGACACACACACACACACACACACACACACACACACACACACACACACACACACACACACACAGGACTGCAGATGGAAATGAGCTATTAGCTATAATCTGGCATCATTCATCTCTTCTCTTTTCTGAGATTAATGTATTTGTATGCACGGTCCTCTTTGAAATAAATACATAATAATTAACACACACACACTCTCACAGGCACACAAACACACACACACACTGACACACACACACTCACTCTCACAGTCACACACACACACACACAGAGTCTCACACACACACACACACACACACACACAGAGTCTCACAGACACACACACAGAGTCTCACAGTCACACACACACACACACACACACACAGAGTCTCATAGTCACACACACACACGGACACACACACACACTCACTCTCACAGACACACACACACACTGACACACACTCTCACACGCACACACACTCACTCTCACAGTCACACACACACACAGAGTCTCTCACACACACACACAGAGTCTCACAGTCACACACAGAGTCTCATAGTCACACACACACACGGACACACACACACACTCACTCTCACAGACACACACACACACTGACACACACTCTCACACGCACACACACTCACTCTCACAGTCACACACACACAGAGTCTCTCACACACACACACACACAGAGTCTCACAGTCACACACACAGTCTCACAGTCACACACACACACACACACACACACACACACACAGAGTCACACACACACTCTCCCTTTATCTTTTTTTACTGGTTCTGTTTCTGATTGGATGTAAAGCGTCTTTGAGCTCCAGGAGAAGCGCTATGAACATGAAATGTATTCTTGTTATGATTGTGATCTGTGTGCTGACCCTCTCCTCTCTCCTCAGAAGGGGAACCTGGAAGAGATAAACCGTCACTTCAGTAACTTCCACAGCTACACGTCCCCAAAGTACAGGGAGGAGGCGTGGGACGCTGTGAGCGACGCCTACCTCCCGACCAACATGGACGCCATGACATCACAGAGTCACGTGACACCGGTGAAGAGCGGTTCTCCCTCGTACCTGGAGAGCGGTTCTCACCTGAAGAGCGGTTCTCACCTGGAGAGCGGTTCTCCCTCGTACCTGGAGAGCGTTTCTCACCTGATGAGCGGTTCTCACCTGGAGAGCGGTTCTCCCTCGTACCGGGAGAGCGGTTCTCACCTGGAGAGCGTTTCTCACCTGATGAGCGGTTCTCACCTGGAGAGCGGTTCTCACCTGGAGAGCGGTTCTCACCTGGAGAGCGGTTCTCCCTTGTACCTGGAGAGCGTTTCTCACCTGAAGAGCGTTTCTCCTCCTTATTGCTCCTTGCTTCCTTTAGCTTTCGATCCGCCGCCGGAAATCCTGTCTCTCCCGGGCACAGAGTACAGCATTATGGGTAATCCTCACCCTCCTCCTCACCCTCCTCCTCATCCTCAGCGTTCTCCCCAGGACTTCTACACCTGTGTGCAGCTGATGAAGGACAGCGGCGAGGTGCACCTGGTGCCCTGCCTGACCCCCCCGTACTGCCAAGAGTCGCAGGAGGAGAAGAAGGAGAAGATGGCCGACAGCAAAGCTAGGACACATGTGGGCGAAGGAGGGGAGGCGGCGGTGCCTCTGCTACCTGTCGGCTACACGAGAAACTGAACACCTGGATGGCTTTGAAGCAGAAACTGAACACCTGGATGACTTTGAAGCAGAAACTGAATACCTGGATGACTTTGAAGCAGAAACTGAACACCTGGATGGCTTTAAAGCAGAAACTGAACACCTGGATGACTTTGAAGCAGAAACTGAACACCTGGATGGCTTTGAAGCAGAAACTGAACACCTGGATGGCTTTGAAGCAGAAACTGAACACCTGGATGGCTTTGAAGCAGAAACTGAACACCTGGATGGCTTTGAAGCAGAAACTGAACGCCTGGATGGCTTTGAAGCAGAAACTGAACACCTGGATGGCTTTGAAGCAGAAACTGAACACCTGGATGGCTTTGAAGCAGAAACTGAACGCCTGGATGGCTTTGAAGCAGAAACTGAACACCTGGATGACTTTGAAGCAGAAACTGAACACCTGGATGACTTTGAAGCAGAAACTGAACACCTGGATGACTTTGAAGCAGAAACTGAACACCTGGATGGCTTTGAAGCAGAAACTGAACACCTGGATGGCTTTGAAGCAAGAAACTGAACACCTGGATGACTTTGAAGCAGAAACTGAACACCTGGATGACTTTGAAGCAGAAACTGAACACCTGGATGGCTTTAAAGCAGAAACCCCGCCTTTTCTATCATGCTACAGATCTACATCAAGAACACGTGTTTGTTTGCGGACAACTAGGTGCAATAAACAGCGTTCCTCCTCCTGTGTTCTTTCTCTTCTGGAGAAAACCCCTCCACGCTCCAGCCGTGACCTCAAAAGTACCAAAAAGCTGCAAACCAGATGCATTGTGGGTAATGAAGTCCGCCACACTTGAAGAGAGTTAGACGCTGCTGCTCTCACGTTCAAGGCGTCCTCCTCAGGAAACAGAGAGGTGCATCACCTGCTTTAATCCTCCACATATTGGGATTTTAAACTCTGTGTTGATGGGATATGTAGTTTTTTAACCTCCCTGCTGGTGAACGAACACCATTTCCCAGCGAGCGCCTCACATTCAGGATATTGGAGTATTCTGAGCATGAAATGAGTATTGATGCAATGTCTCATGATCTCATCTGCAGGTCAAATCTAACATGTATTATAAGAGTCAGGGACAAAGACCCCCCCCCCCCCCCTCAGGAAGACAATGCACTGAAACAAACCACTGTGTTAATGCTATATGTTATATATCAGACGAGCAGCCCCTCTCTCACGTTACAAGAAGTATTTTGTATATTATAAAGCCACCAAATCAGCTAAGCTATTTCATTTCCAATAACAGTGAAGGTGTGTTCAGGTAAATCAGACACTAATATATATATTTATCTTAACATATACAAATGTTTTCTTGCTGAACCAATGGGTGTATTATTAAAGTGTGGCCCTTTAAAGAAGCTGGTGCTTGTTCAGCGCAGTGTTTCTCTCACGTTTTAATGTCGTTGTGCCTTTTCTTCACGAGCCGTCGGCTTCCTCTCCTGGGAAACGCGCTCAAATGACTCTTTAAATATAAATATATACAGTATATAAATGCACATGTGTAATGTATAAAACAAGCCGCTATTTTTTGGACTTTTATTGTGACGAGATACCACTATGTGAACTTTATTCTTGTCAGAAAAATAAAAAGTGAAAATGTAGATTAACGCGTGCACGGCTCCTCTCTTTCCCCTAACACACAGGTTCTGGTACCTCAACGTCAGATTAAGTACATAAATAAGATTATAACGCCTCCTCTGGAACCCTTTGTTTACTTCCTGAACATAGTGACATCACCACGGCTCCAACACATTGTACGTGATGGTTGGCCAATCATGACAGAGAGAGAGAGTGTGTGTGTGTGCCTGTGTGTGTGTTACTGTGTGTGCATGTGTGTGTGTTACTGTGTGTGTGTGTGCCTGTGCCTGTGTGTGTGTGTGTGTGTGTGTGTGTGTGTGTGTGTGTGTGTGTGTAGGTGTGTGTGTGTGTGTGTGTGTGTGTGTGTGTGTGTGTGTGTGTGTGTGTGTGTGTGTGTGTGTGTGTGTGTGTGTGTGTGTGTGTGTGCAGAATTAGCTGCAGGTTATTTATAGACGATTGTCAGTTGACTTCAGATAAACAGGAGGTGCGTTCAGGTTCAGAAAATAAAGTCGTTTTTTAGAGAGAGATTGAGAAAATCCTAGATAGTCTTTGGTGTTAAATATGAATAATATTACGTTAAATACAATCATGTTATACTTTATATAGTATCTCTGTTATTCATAATAATAGTAATAATATATATGAAGGCTCCCTCCCTCCAGAGCTGCAATACAGTGTGTACTAATACAACTAATAAATACATTTGTCATGATTTCTGCCTCATTTCCAAGGCTTTAAAACCCAACGAGAGGCAACAATGAAAGATAAATAATAATGTATCAGTATAACATAGAGGGACACAAGGGGTAAATATGTAAAGTATGACTGTGGGAAGTGTCATAGTGATGTGTATTATTTAAATATGTTTCCCAGTACCAGTACTCGATTACTCTGTGGTGTCAGGTGTCAGTGGGGGGGGGGGGGGGTCCTCTGGGGTCTCTCTAACTTTAGTGGCAGTCTGACCGTCATCAGCTACAGACGACCAGCTTCACACACACACTGTGTCCGAGGTAAGCTCACACACACTCACACACACACACGGGTGTTTTATATGAAGATATTCTCTCCAGTTTTTCTCACTTGTGTTTCGTTTTGTTGTTGTTGTTGTTCTGTTGTTTAAAGTTTAGAGCTGTGAGGCCTTTCAGAGCTCAACAGGCTCTCAGACAGCTGCCGACTCTGTGTTATAAATAGATTATGACACACACACCACACCACACACACACTTACAGACTAACAGTAACGTCATTAAAACTCATTTCTAAGTTAGTCTTATTGGGTTTGTTTTGATTAAGGTAACCAATGAACAGACCATAATAACACTCCCCCTTTTTATACTACAGGTTTTGTTAGATATGCTATTGAAGCTAATGCTAGCTTTTGGTGATCTAAACTCAAATGGAAAACAGCCCCAAAAAAAACTAAAATCAACCCGTGTTTGTGTGTGTAGTGTCCCCTTTAATGGAATCTTTGTCCCCCTTTAATGGGATCTGTGTCCCCCTTTAATGGGAGCTGTGTCCCCCTTTAATGGGATCTGTGTCCCCCTTTAATGGGAGCTGTGTCCCCCTTTAATGGGAGCTGTGTCCCCCTTTAATGGGAGCTGTGTCTCCCTTTAATTGGATATGTCCCCCTTTAATTGGAACTGTGTCCCCCTTTAATTGGAACTGTGTCCCCCTTTAATTGGAACTGTGTCCCCCTTTAATTGGAACTGTGTCCCCCTTTAATGGGAGCTGTGTCCCCCTTTAATGGGAGCTGTGTCCCCCTTTAATTGGAACTGTGTCCCCCTTTAATTGGAACTGTGTCCCCCTTTAATGGGAATTGAAGTTGCTGTTTTTTTATGAATGGAAGCAGGGATCTTGGTTGCCATGGCGTCGACTCAATGAGAGCGGAGAACTGAGTGATCAGAGCTGTTCCTGGTGAAGACGAGGAGAGGAGCGTCCTGGGGGTTCAGTCGCATTACCTGCGCTGCTCCTCACCCAGGTACCATACAAATATATAAATAGATATATTAATTCAGTAAAATAAATAACAATAGTACGTTATATCACAACAACATGAGAAGAATAAAAGAATAGTGATAAATATAAAGTCATACAGACACAAGTGCATATAAAGAAAATAGATAGAAATTTGACGTCAAACGTGTTACTTACGCCTGAAAACATGTATACATAGAGTTTATAAGTAAGTAAAATAAAGTCAAACTAATACCACTACCTAGTGTAATAACAATAAGGTTGAGGGTGTTAAATACAAGTCTTCCACTGTTTGATCTCTTGATTGTGTGGGGATATTTCAGTTTCATCTAAACATACATATAATCATGATATGTCTGAATGCTTTCCTCAGCTTCTCCGTGGCGTCCTCCTCCCGGTTCTCCATGATCTCCGGATCGGACGCTGAGAGCATCTTCATGGAGCCCATCCACCTGTCCTCCGCCATCGCTGCCAAACAGATCATCAACGAGGGTGAGGTGTGTGTTTGTGTGTGTGTGTGTGTGTGTGTGTGTGTGTGTGTGTGTGTGTTGTGTGTGTGTGTGTGTGTGTGTGTTTGTGGCCTAGCATTACTATACTTGTGGGGACCTAAATCTGTTTACACAGTCACGTGTGGGGACTCGCCTCCCTCATGGGGACAAAATGGAGGTCCCCATGAGGGAATCATTAATTTTAGGGTGAAGACTTGGTTAGGGTAAGGTTAAGGGTTAGGGTTAGGGTTTAGGGTTAAGGGTTAGGCATGTGTTGGTTAAGGTTAAGGTTAGGATAAGTCTCCAGGAAATGCATGTAAGTCAATGTAATGTCCCCTGAAGTGATGTATACATGGTATGTGTGTGCGTGTGAGACTGTGTGTGCGTGTGAGACTGTATGTGCGTGTGAGACTGTGTGTGTGTGTGTGTGTGTGTGTGTGTGTGTGTGTGTGTGTGTGTGTGAGACTGTGTGTGTTTGAGACTGTGTGTGTGTGTGAGACTGTGTGTGTTTGAGACTGTGTGTGTGAGAGACACTGTGTGTGCGTGCATGTGAGACTGTGTGTGTGTGTGTGTGTGTGTGTGTGTGTGTGTGTGTGTGTGTGTGTGTGAGAGACTGTGTGTGTGTGAGACTGTGTGTGTGTGTGTGTGAGACTGTGTGTGTGTGTGAGACTGTGTGTGTGTGTGTGTGTGTGAGACTGTGTGTGTGTGAGACTGTGTGTGTGTGAGAGACACTGTGTGTGCGTGCATGTGAGACTGTGTGTGTGTGTGTGTGAGACTGTGTGTGTGTGTGTGTGTGTGTGAGAGACACTGTGTGTGCATGCATGTGAGACTGTGTGTGTGTGTGTGTGTGTGTGTGTGTGTGTGTGTGTGTGTGTGTGTGTGTGTGTGTGTGTGTGTGTAAGACTGTGTGTGTGAGACTGTGTGTGTTTGAGACTCAAAGTACATTTACAAGGAAACTGGGAATTTTCTTTGAGATTTCAGAACTTAATGCAGACAGAAATCCCAAAAACGTTAACATCCTCTGAGATGATACGTTTATGATGGCAGAGGTTTGACACCCTCCCTCTGAGTGGAGCAGACGTTAACTCCTCTTCCTCTGAGTGGAGCAGACGTTAACTCCTCTTCCTCTGAGTGGAGCAGACGTTAACTCCTCTTCCTCTGAGTGGAGCAGACGTTAACTCCTCTTCCTCTGAGTGGAGCAGACGTTAACTCCTCTTCCTCTGAGTGGAGCAGACGTTAACTCCTCTTCCTCTGAGTGGAGCAGACGTTAACTCCTCTTCCTCATGCAGACGCTGTTCTGTCCTGCTCTTTGAACATGTCTAATGAGGTGAAGATCTGTTTCCTCTCGGCACACCACTGACGCTTTATTAGACATAATGCAGGGAGGACACTCATCTCTACATCTCACATACTTTGCGATGATATAAACTGGACCCACAGTGTTGCATGCTGGGAGGACACTGTGGTTTTCACTGACTGCAGTCTAAAGAATTCAGTCCCTTTTTGCAGATGTATTTTGGTTGTTTGCATCTTACACTGAACAAAAATATAAACGCAACACTTTTGTTTTTGCTCCCATTGTTCATGAGATGAACTCAAAGATCTAAAACATTTTCTATAAACACTAAATAACCATTTCTCTCAAATATTGTTCACAAATCTGAAAGAATGTGTGATAGTGAGCACTTCTCCTTTGCCGAGGTAATCCATCCCACCTCACAGGTGATATCAAGATGCTGATTAGACAGCATGGTTACTGCACAGGTGTGCCTTAGGCTGGCCACAATAAAAGGCCACTCTGAAACGTGCAGTTTTGCTTTATTGGGGGGGTCTGGGGGGGTCCGAAAACCAGTCAGTATCTGGTGTGAGGGTTAGGGGTAGGGTAATGTTGTGAATCGAGTGGCCCATGGTGGCGGTGGGGTTATGGTATGGGCAGGCGTATGTAATGGACGACGAACACAGGCCACTCGATTCACAACATTACACTAACCCTAACCCCTGCAAAAAACAGCGCTGAAAAGAGCCACCACCATGGGCCACTCGATTCACAACATTACCCTAACCCTAACCCTACCCCTCACACCAGATACTGCCTGCCACCCAGACCCCCCCAATAAAGCTAAACTGCACGTTTCAGAGTGGCCTTTTATTGTGGCCAGCCTAAGGCACACCTGTGCAATAATCATGCTGTCTAATCAGCATCTTGATATGCCACACCTGTGAGGTGGGATGGATTATCTCAGGCAAAGGAGAAGTGCTCACTATCACACATTCATTCAGATTTGTGAACAATATTTGAGAGAAATGGTTATTTTGTGTTTATAGAAAATGTTTTAGATCTTTGAGTTCATCTCATGAGAAATGGGAGCAAAAACAAAAGCGTTGCGTTTATATTTTTGTTCAGTGTATCTTTGCGTGTTTTGCATTCATTTTGAGTCTCTGAGTCGTATTCTGTCTCTTTGTGGGCGTTGTCATCATTTAGCAGACTTTTAACGTGTCTTTAAGGCAATACTTTCTCTATTTGCATCTGTTGTGGTCGTATTATGTATTTTTGTCAGTCATGCTGCGTCTCTTTAAGGTCTCTTTGTGGTCCTTTTCATCGTTTGACATGTCTTTATGGTCGTACTCTGTCTATATACGGTTGTTTGACATGTCTTTATGGTCGTACTCTGTCCTCAACTGTGTGTTTTAGTGGCGAAAGGTTGTTTTTTATCAGGACTTGTTTGTTTCGTCCACCTGGTTCATCGTTTTGTCTCCTTCCCCCCTTCAGAGCTGCCCCCCCGCAGAGTCAGAGCCGAATCCATCCCAGAGTCGATGCTGGAGACGGCCGAGCAGCTGATGGTGGAAGACCTTTACAACCGGGTGAAGGACATGATGGACGACCGCAGCCCCTACAACACCCCCTGCGTCCTGGACATCCAGAGGGCCATGGTGCAGGACCGCCTGGACGTCAAAGACAACGGCGTGGACGAGGTGTGGCCCAACATCTTCATCGCTGAGAAGTGAGTCCAACACACGATTCATCTGAGATACTGAGAGTGAGGGTCCAGCATCCGACGAATAGAGACACAACATGACGACAACGAGACTCAAAGAGACACAACATGACGACAACGAGACTCAAAGAGACACAACATGACAACAACGAGACTCAACAAGACGACAAAGAGACGCAACATGACGACAACGAGACTCAAAGAGACACAACATGACGACAACGAGACTCAAAGAGACACAACATGACGACAACGAGACTCAACATGACAACAAAGAGACACAACATGACGACAACGAGACTCAAAGAGACACAACATGACGACAACGAGACTCAAAGAGACACAACATGACGACAACGAGACTCAAAGAGACACAACATGACGACAATGAGACTCAAGGAGACACAACATGACGACAACGAGACTCAAAGAGACACAACATGATGACAAAGACTACAACGAGACTCAAAGAGACACAACATGACGACAAAGACTACGACGAGACTCAAAGAGACACAACATGACGACAACGAGACTCAAAGAGACACAACATGACGACAAAGACTACAACGAGACTCAAAGAGACACAACATGACGACAACGAGACTCAAAGAGACACAACATGACGACAACGAGACTCAAAGAGACACAACATGACAACAAAGAGACTCAAAATGACGACAACGAGACTCAAAGAGACACAACATGACGACAACGAGACTCAAAGAGACACAACGTGACGACAAAGATACTCAAAGAGACACAACATGACGACAACGAGACTCAAAGAGACACAACATGACAACAAAGAGACACAACAAGACAACAAAGAGACACAACATGACGACAACGAGACTCAAAGAGACACAACATGACGACAACAAGACTCAAAGAGACACAACAAGACGACAAAGTGACACGAGGGACTCACAAGAACTCAATTGCACGATTCCGTGGACTTCAAAAATATCTTTTATTAATAAAAGATGAGTGAAAAACAATGATCGCTAGGATCTACTAGTTTTGCTGAACAGTTTACAATGCTTACAGACATGGCTCGACGTGGAGACAAGACGAACCGACAAAGGACAACAGGGGGACTGGGCTACTTATACACAACACTTAATGGGGCACAGGTGAAAACAATCAAGAGCAGGTGATCCCAATCAAGCTGGCAGGTGACCACATCAACAGTAAGTGATAACACCTGAAACGAGAGGACAGATTAAACACCAACATAACATGCAAGGCCACCAGAATAAACACAAAAACAATAAACTCACAGATTCTAACGTTGAAACCTTACAGTACCCCCCCTCTTACGGACGGCTCCAGACGTCCCTGGAAGCTGAGACCGACCTCTATCGAAGTCTGATATAAGGGTCTTGTCTACAATAAAGCTGCCTGGGATCCAACACCTCTCCTCTAATCCATACCCCACCCAGTCGACCAGGAATTGTCTACCTCTGCCCCTCTTCCTTTCCGACAGTATTTTGTCCACTGTGTACACTTGACCCCCGTCGACAACCCGGGGAGGTGGAGGGGACGTGGAGGCAGGAACCAGTCTGCTTTCTTTGGCTGGTTTTAGCTTGCTGACATGGAACGTGGGGTGGACCTTGATGGATTTTGGAAGACATAAACGGACAGCAACAGGGTTAATCACTTTGGCTATGGGAAAAGGACCAACGAACCGGGGAGCCAGCTTCCTGGAGGCGACATGGAGAGGAAGATCCTTGGTGGATAGCCACACTCGTTGTCCGGCCTGGTACTTGGGGGCTGGACGTCGTTTCCGGTCGGCCAATGCCTTCATGCGAACGGCACTCCTCTGCAGCATATGGCGAACTCCCGCCCAGACCCGACGGCAGCGTCGAACCAGAGCATGGGCTGATGGTACCGTGACCTCCTTCTCGAGCTCCGGAAACAAAGGAGGTTGGTACCCATGGACACATTGAAACGGAGAGATACCAGTGGCTGATGTGGGTAAGGTGTTGTGTGCATACTCCACCCAAATCAGACTCTTACTCCAGGTGGTGGGTTTTCTCGGACGCTAGGCATCTCAAACAGGTCTCCAAATCTTGATTCATCCTCTCTGCT
>CADEHL010000849.1:0-17500 GCA_902827135.1 Harpagifer antarcticus | reverse complement strand
GTGTGTATGTCTTTGTGTGTCTGTGTGTCTGTGTGTGTGTGTGTGTGTATGTCTTTGTGTGTGTGTCCGTGTGTCTGTGTGTGTGTCCGTGTGTGTCTATGTGTCTGTGTGTGTGTGTGTGTGTGTGTGTGTGTGTGTGTGTGTGTGTGTGTCGTGACAGGTAACCAAGGAAACAGGGGACAAGGTGGGAGACGTCACATATGGAGACAGAAATAAGAGTCTCTGTAGATTCTTGAGAATGTAAATGTGTTCCCTCTCTCCGTTTGTTCTTTGCATAACTCACTCATGTGTTCCAGTGGGGGGGCCAACGAGACCCTCACCCCCCAGCTGGGTGCAGATCTTCCTCTGCTGCTGGAAAGACAGTTCTATTCTCTTAACACTCACTGGAGGAGAGAAGGGGCTGCTGGCAACAGGTTTGAACAGAGAAACGTGAAATGTGTGGGGGAGCTTGACTGCAGATTGATAACCGAGTCGATGATGAAAGGGCGTAACGTGGCGTGAGATTCTTCGACTCTGTCTTGAGTGGGAGGTCTTTGGAGGAAAGCCAAACACTCTGACCTGGTAAGTAGTTGGGGGCCAGGGTCCTGTGGCGGTCTGCGATGAGGCGGTTGCGGGCAGCGGAGCAGGGCGGCCCGGGTGTCCTTCCACACCTAACGACAGCGACGAAGGTGGGTTTGAACGGAAGGAACAGCAACGTCCTCTTCCTGGGCTGGAAACAGGGGGGGCTGGAAACAGGGGGGGCTGGAAACCCATGGCACAATGAAAGGGTGAAATATCTGTGGCTGCATTTGAGTAGTGGGCATACTCGATCCATGGCAGATGTGGGACCATGAAGAAGGGTTCCTGAAAGCCACAGAGCGGAGAGCCGCCCCCAGGTCCTGGTTGGCCCCTCGTCTGAGGATGATGACCAGACGCACCGATGCTCCCAGAGCCTAGGGGACCCCGGTCAGACACCATGTCGGTGGGGATCCCATGGAGTCGAACAACATGGTTGACCAGAAGATCTGCAGTCTCTCAGGGCCACCAGGGCCACCACGCCCACCACGTCCACCACACCCACCACGCCCACCACGTCCACCACGCCCACCACGCCCACCACGCCCACCACGCCCACCACGTCCACCACGCCCACCACGCCCACCACACCCACCACGTCCACCACGCCCACCACGTCCACCACACCCACCACGTCCACCACGCCCACCAGGGCCACCACGCCCACCAGGGCCACCACGCCCACCACGCCCACCACGTCCACCACGCCCACCAGGGCCACCACGCCCACCACGCCCACCACGTCCACCACGTCCACCACGCCCACCACGTCCACCACGCCCACCAGGGCCACCACGTCAACCACGCCCACCACGTCCACCACGCCCACCACGCCCACCACACCCACCACGCCCACCACGTCCACCACACCCACCACGCCCACCACGTCCACCACACCCACCACGCCCACCACGTCCACCACGCCCACCAGGGCCACCACACCCACCACGCCCACCACGTCCACCACTCCCCACCACGCCCACCACGTCCACCACACCCACCACGCCCACCACGTCCACCACACCCACCACGCCCACCACGTCCACCACACCCACCACGCCCACCACGTCCACCACGCCCACCAGGGCCCACCACGCCCACCACGCCCACCACACCCACCCACGCCCACCACGCCCACCACGTCCACCACGTCCACCACGCCCACCACACCCACCACGTCCACCACGCCCACCACGCCCACCCACACCCACCACGTCCACCACGTCCACCACGCCCACCACACCCACCACGTCCACCACACCCACCACGCCCACCACGCCCACCACACCCACCACACCCACCACGTCCACCACGCCCCACCCACACCCACCACGCCCACCACACCCCACCACGCCCACCACGTCCACCACACCCACCATGCCCACCACACCCACCACGTCCACCACACCCACCACGCCCACCACGCCCACCAGCTACCCTGCAGTCTACAAAGCCATTCAGACTAGCTGCTCCTTCACCAGCTACCCTGCAGTCTACAAAGCCATTCAGACTAGCTGCACCTTCACCAGCTACCCTGCAGTCTACAAAGCCATTCAGACTAGCTGCACCTTCACCAGCTACCCTGCAGTCTACAAAGTACTTCAAACTAGCTGCACCTTCACCAGCTACCCTGCAGTCTACAAAGCCATTCAGACTAGCTGCTCCTTCACCAGCTACCCTGCAGTCTACAAAGCCATTCAGACTAGCTGCACCTTCACCAGCTACCCTGCAGTCTACAAAGCCATTCAGACTAGCTGCACCTTCACCAGCTACCCTGCAGTCTATAAAGCCATTCAGACTAGCTGCTCCTTCACCAGCTACCCTGCAGTCTACAAAGCCATTCAGACTAGCTGCACCTTCACCAGCTACCCTGCAGTCTACAAAGCCATTCAGACTAGCTGCTCCTTCACCAGCTACCCTGCAGTCTACAAAGCCATTCAGACTAGCTGCTCCTTCACCAGCTACCCTGCAGTCTACAAAGCCATTCAAACTAGCTGCACCTTCACCAGCTACCCTGCAGTCTACAAAGCCATTCAGACTAGCTGCACCTTCACCAGCTACCCTGCAGTCTACAAAGCCATTCAGACTAGCTGCTCCTCCACCAGCTACCCTGCAGTCTACAAAGCCATTCAGACTAGCTGCACCTCCACCAACTACCCTGCAGTCTACAAAGCCATTCAAACTAGCTGCACCTTCACCAGCTACCCTGCAGTCTACAAAGCCATTCAGACTAGCTGCTCCTTCACCAGCTACCCTGCAGTCTACAAAGCCATTCAGACTAGCTGCTCCTTCACCAGCTACCCTGCAGTCTACAAAGTACTTCAGACTAGCTGCTCCTTCACCAGCTACCCTGCAGTCTACAAAGCCATTCAGACTAGCTGCAACCTTCACCAGCTACCCTGCAGTCTACAAAGCCATTCAGACTAGCTGCACCTTCACCAGCTTTGAGAACACTTTCATGATCAATCATTATAAAACATATCATAGATATTATTCTGAAATGGACCAATCTGCACAACGACTACTTTCACTGTCTTTCACTTGAGGGACATTTTGAATGCAGGACTTTTACTGTAACAGAGTATTCCTACATTCTGGTACTTCTACTTTTACTCAAGTACAAGATCTGAGTACTTCTACTTTTACTCAAGTACACAATCTGAGTACTTCTACTTCCACTACAAGACCTGAGTACTTCCACTTTTACTCAAGTACAAGATCTGAGTACTTCTACTTTTACTCAAGTACAAGATCTGAGTACTTCTACTTCCACTACTACAAGACCTGAGTACTTCCACTTGTACTCAAGTACAAGATCTGAGTACTTCTACTTTTACTCAAGTACTAGATCTGAGTACTTCTACTTTTACTCAAGTACAAGATCTGAGTACTTCTACTTTTACTCAAGTACTAGATCTGAGTACTTCTACTTTTACTCAAGTACAAGATCTGAGTACTTCTACTTCCACTGCAAGACCTGAGTACTTCCACTTTTACTCAAGTACAAGATCTGAGTACTTCTACTTTTACTCAAGTACAAGATCTGAGTACTTCTACTTCCACTACTACAAGACCTGAGTACTTCCACTTGTACTCAAGTACAAGATCTGAGTACTTCTACTTTTACTCAAGTACAAGGTCTGAGTACTTCTACTTTAAATACAGTATTTGTCATATGTAAATATTGTTCCTTTCCAATTCTGGGATAAATAAAGAATATATCGATCTATAAATATATATATTTTTCACAATACAAGCCGCAGTGAACAGCTGTTTGTAGAAACCTCTGCTCTCCGTGTTAAATCACAGGATCTCTGACGTCTTCACACGGCAGCTTTAAAACCTGAAAAGCCTCTCCGAGAGTCTCGTTCTTCCTGCAGAGATGGAGACTTGGAGGGAATCTCAGGCTCCTGGAAATGAGGTTTAAAGGGATGAGGGACCAGGACCCAGAGAGAAGCAGCTGGGTCTGTGGGTGCTGTGTTTGATGTCTCTTTTATCTCACTGTGACTTAGAGAGCTTCATTATAGAGATCTGCAGGGAGGAGCTGTTGTTGTGCCGCATCTCCCTGTTCCCTTCAAGAGAATTGCAGGTTTTTTAAATTATTGCAGAGGAAATTAGCATAAAAATGTTGATTATTGCACGTTGGAAGGCTCTAGAACAACTGCAGCACGGTCACATGACTTCACGTCACCACCGCCAAGCTAAAGGAGGCTAATGTTGGGCTATAAAGGAACTACAGCACGGTCACATGACTTCACGTCACCACCGCTAAGCTAAAGGAGGCTAATGTTGGGCTATAAAGGAACTACAGCACGGTCACATGACTTCACGTCACCACCGCTAAGCTAAAGGTGGCTAATGTTGGGCTATAAAGGAACTACAGCACGGTCACATGACTTCACGTCACCACCGCTAAGCTAAAGGAGGCTAATGTTGGGCTATAAAGGAACTACAGCACGGTCACATGACTTCACGTCACCACCGCTAAGCTAAAGGTGGCTAATGTTGGGCTATAAAGGAACTACAGCACGGTCACATGACTTCACGTCACCACCGCTAAGCTAAAGGAGGCTAATGTTGGGCTATAAAGGAACTACAGCACGGTCACATGACTTCACGTCACCACCGCTAAGCTAAAGGAGGCTAATGTTTGGCTATAAAGGAACTTCAGCACGGTCACATGACTTCACGTCACCACCGCTAAGCTAAAGGAGGCTAATGTTGGGCTATAAAGGGACTACAGCACGGTCACATGACTTCACGTCACCACCGCTAAGCTAAAGGTGGCTAATGTTGGGCTATAAAGGAACTACAGCACGGTCACATGACTTCACGTCACCACCGCTAAGCTAAAGGAGGCTAATGTTTGGCTATAAAGGAACTTCAGCACGGTCACATGACTTCACGTCACCACCGCTAAGCTAAAGGAGGCTAATGTTGGGCTATAAAGGGACTACAGCACGGTCACATGACTTCACGTCACCACCGCTAAGCTAAAGGTGGCTAATGTTGGGCTATAAAGGAACTACAGCACGGTCACATGACTTCACGTCACCACCGCTAAGCTAAAGGAGGCTAATGTTGGGCTATAAAGGAACTACAGCACGGTCACATGACTTCACGTCACCACCGCTAAGCTAAAGGAGGCTAATTTAGAAACTTGTTGGCAACCGTCCTTCTAAAAGTAAACAAAGGACTCCAATGGAGGCGTTTCAGGCATGGATTTTAAACGTTGCAGACCATTGACATGCATAAATCCCAGTGAACACACCGCAGCAAAGGGAACACCACAGAAAGAAGAATAGGGCCTCTTTAAGAAACAGATGTTGGGCCAATTACGCAACATTAGTAATGATCACGATGAATGAAACACATGCCATTTTCTGCCAGATGTGGTTTCTAAATCACAAATTGAGGCTTGAACTGGATTACAAGTCTATTCATTACAGGCGAGGAAGCTACAGAACCCAACAGTTAGTTGTTTTTACACATTTTAAAGTGGCATTAAAGTGGCATATTATAACTGTAGTCTGCATATCAGCATGCACACATGTTGGAGCAGAGCGACAGCTAATTTAATCTGTTTGAAGAAACAGGAAGTCAGGCTGCAGCTGGAGGCTAGATTCAATTGTTTGTCACACACACACACACACATACCATGTATACATCACTTCAGGGGACATTACATTGACTTACATGCATTTCCTGGAGACTTATCCTAACCTTAACCAAGTCTTCACCCTAAAATGAATGATTCCCCTTATGAGGACCTCCAATCTGTCCCCATAAGGGAGGCGAGTCCCCACACGTGACTGTGTAAACAGATTTAGGTCCCCACAAGTATAGTAATGCTAGAACACACACACACACACACACACACCCTGAATGGTTTTGTAATGAGAATGCCTTGGGGCTCGTTAGTGACTACGATCCCCTTGATGACGCAGCGCTAACGTGCTAACGGTCATTAGCTCCCTGAAGAGAGCTCAGCTGCTGTTGTGAACATCTGTCCTGACGGAGGATAACTCACCTGTGAAGCTTGTCCTCCTGGCAACACCTGCTCAGTCTGCCTCTCCTTCATCAGGGTTATTGGACGTCTTTATTGAACAAGGACCGTCGTGGCTTCCTTCCTTATTGTCCATCCGCCACTCGAAGCCTTTGACAGACATTTCTGCCTCGTTTCCTTACCTTTATATTTGTTTTATTCAAAGTTGACGAGTTGCTTTGCCTCCGATGGTTTGAATGATATTGTGCAGGCAGTGGGTTTGCTCAAAATAACTTTTGACACAGGTAACAAAGAAACGGGCCTTTACAGTAGTCAAAACAACTGAGGTATTCTTTCTCGCTTCCTTTCTATGTTATAACTTGATAACTTAAAGGGTAATGGAACGGTTAAAGCTGTGCCTCGACGACGTCTTTCTAACAAGTTTCCCATCAACTTTAGAGGAGGCGCCCTGGGAATTGTAGTCTTTTATACCGTGCTGACTACAGACTCACGATTAGGTGGCCTTTCGTATAAAAACAAAGTACTGTCTCGAATAAGGACCGTGCATACATTCATCTGAAAGAGAAGAGACTAAAGCTTATAGTTAGGGCTGATTAGATTCAGCCCCTAGTTTTGCTGATATAGGCTTAGTTTGTCGGGGGACATCTCACTTCTTCCTTCTCTCTGTCTGTACCTGTGTACTCTGTGTACTCTGTGTACTCTGTGTACTCTGTGTACTCTGTGTACTCCCATGTTCTGATTAACCCAGCTTCCCCAAATGTCTTTCTTTCTGGTGTCTATATACGCTGGGATCCGGAGTCATGGATGATCCTGCAGTCCTGTGTCCTGCATCGCGAGCCCTGGATCTTGAGTCGTGGCTGTGGTCCTGGATCATAGGTCCTGGATCTTGAGTCGTGGCTGTGGTCCTGGATCATAGGTCCTGGATCTTGAGTCGTGGCTGTGGTCCTGGATCATAGGTCCTGGATCTTGAGTCGTGGCTGTGGTCCTGGATCATAGGTCCTGGATCTTGAGTCGTGGCTGTGGTCCTGGATCATAGGTCCTGGATCTTGAGTCGTGGCTGTGGTCCTGGATCATAGGTCCTGGATCTTGAGTCGTGGCTGTGGTCCTGGATCATAGGCCCTGGATCCTGAGTCGTGGCTGTGGTCCTGGATCATAGGTCCTGGATCTTGAGTCGTGGCTGTGGTCCTGGATCATAGGTCCTGGATCCTGAGTCGTGGCTGTGGTCCTGGATCAGAGGTCCTGGATCTTGAGTCGTGGCTGTGGTCCTGGATCATAGGTCCTGGATCCTGAGTCGTGGCTGTGGTCCTGGATCATAGGTCCTGGATCTTGAGTCATGGCTGTGGTCCTGGATCATAGGTCCTGGATCTTGAGTCGTGGCTGTGGTCCTGGATCAGAGGTCCTGGATCTTGAGTCGTGGCTGTGGTCCTGGATCATAGGTCCTGGATGGATATCCTCGTGGATTCATCTTCCTGTTATACACACATGCATTTCCAAACATCTGGACTACCTATGTTGCAAATGTATTATCTTTTCAATTTACACACGGCATCTATTGCACGTCCGTCCTGGGAGAGGGATCCCTCCTCTGTTGCTCTCCCTGAGGTTTCTCCATGTTCCCTTTAAACTGTGGGGTTTCTCCGGAAGTGTTTCCTTGTACGATGTGAGGGTCTAAGGACAGAGGGTCTAAGGACAGAGGGTCTAAGGACAGAGGGTCTAAGGACAGAGGGTCTGAGGACAGAGGGTCTAAGGACAGAGGGTCTAAGGACAGAGGGTCTAAGGACAGAGGTTCTAAGGACAGAGGGTCTGAGGACAGAGGGTCTGAGGACAGAGGGTCTAAGGACAGAGGGTCTAAGGACAGAGGGTCTAAGGACAGAGGGTCTGAGGACAGAGGCTCTAAGGACAGAGGGTCTGAGGACAGAGGGTCTAAGGACAGAGGGTCTAAGGACAGAGGGTCTGAGGACAGAGGGTCTAAGGACAGAGGGTCTAAGGACAGAGGGTCTAAGGACAGAGGGTCTGAGGACAGAGGGTCTAAGGACAGAGGGTGTCGTATTGTCATACTGATATTTTGTACAAACTGTGAAGTCCATGAGACAAATGTAACATTTGTGATATTGGGCTATAAATAAACATTGATTGATTTATTGATTGATTGATTGATTGATTGATTTATTGATTGATTGATTGATAAAGCAAAACACTTGTTTCCATCTGCAGTCCGTGGGCAGAAACACAATCAACTAAGATAATCAAGAAGACAGCGGTGATACATCACTCATTATAGATTCTGCACCTCCTTCATAACCAATACAAACCCAACAAGAATACAGCGCTAATAAAATATGTTTCCGATCTTTCAAGTTGTTGCATAATAAGGTCTCAGTGTCTCTCCATGCGTTACATGTACTCATGTACGAGTTCTTCATCAATACATCACTTTACGTGTAGGTCCTTCTGGGTATTTGAATAGTTGACTTGCGGTTGTTTTCTTAGCTCTTTGTCTGTTGGGGGGGTCTAGTAGCGACACTAAAGGGGGGTTGAAATGTGTGGGAAAAGGGAAACTAACAGATTTCAGAAAGACGACACTTCAAGAAACCCTCAGAAATAGCTTTTACCCTTTCAGTAAGACCCCTATAGGGGGTTACTAGTACAGTTGAAAGTACGGCTGCACGATATTGGAAAAAACTGACATTGCGATATTTCTTTCCCTGCGTGATATTCCATCCATCTTCTTCCTCTGCTGGTTCTTCAGAGAGGTGCGTGATATTACGATATGAGAAAATACAGGACTTGAAGAAAAGACAGGTTTTTTTGTACCATCCTTTTACGTTACATTGCATTTAGCTGACGCTTTTATCCAAAGCGACTTACAATAAGTGCGTTCGACCAGGAAGACACAACCTTGAAGAAAACAGAATCATAAAGTACAGCAGGTTTCATAGAGCCAAACACTTCAAGTGCTACTCAGCTGGCTTTAGAGGAGCCAGTCCTTTGTTAGTATATAAGTGCTTTGTTAGTAATTCTATGGCTGGAAGTGGAGTCGAAAGAGATGAGTTTTCAGTCTGGAAGGTGTGTAAGCTTTCTGCTGTCCTGATGTCAATGGGGAGCTCATTCCACCATCTTGGAGCCAGGATAGCAAACCCACGTGTTTCTGCTGATGGGAACTTGGGTCCCCCTCGCAGCGAGGGTGCAGCGAGTCGTTTGGCTGATGCAGAGCGGAGTGCACGTGCTGGGGTGTACGGTTTAACCATGTCCTGGATGTAGGAAGGGCCAGATCCATTCGCAGCATGGTATGCAAGTACCAGTGTCTTGAAGTGGATTCTAGCAGTTACCGGGAGCCAGTGGAGGGAGCGGAGGAGCGGAGTGGTGTGGTGTGTTCCTTTCTTGAACTTTAAGATACCATTGGTATTTTCTAACTATATTTAACCGGATGAAGGATTTTAGTCGCAGATGTCTGGATCTTCAGTTATCAGAGCAACGAGCTAGCTCGGTTAGCAGCGCCGAACTGGAGGAACACATGAAACCACTTTATTCAGTGTTTCTACCTTTGATCACGGGGTCCGGTTGCTCTGGAGATGTGATTGTGATGGTGGTTTGCTGTCACTCACTCACCTGACATCAGAGCCGCGCCCGTTTTCCTGTTGTAGCCACCAGCACAAGAATTGTAACATGACGTGTTTGCGCATATCGCGATTATCGTCACGACACGATATATCGTGCAGCCCTAGTTGATAGTGATATATTTATAGTTATCCTCTATTTGGCCTCAAACCGAGAGACATGCTGACTTTGGGAAGGAAACAGCTTCGAAGAGGAAAGTAAAATGTGCTGAAAGGAGCAAATAAAGTTGCAATGAAATACAATTTTGTGTGGAATATATTTGAAAATGGGAAACTTGCTTCTTCTTGACTGGAAAGTATTTCAAACAGAACAGAGCCAGCTGGTGATAGCTGTGCTTTGCTTAGAAATGAGAAATGTGAGTTATTACTGGAGTTCGGAGGTTTTTCACACGCTTGGTTTATTGACAATGAACCGACAATCTTTACACAGAATTCAGCAGAAAAGTAGAAAATGGAGAAACTCCAAGATGTTCCCCCGAGTTTCATAAAGTTAAATCCATCTGTGTTCCACGTCAGTTCAGCCGAAAGAAAAATGATGCGATGAAGAGTCTGGCTGTTTATTGAATGTATAATCTGCAAAGGAAGATGGACACGCGATGGAAACGTTAGAATTGGAGACACAGCAAAAGAAGGGGAAGTTAAAGGTCACCTATTATTTAAAATCCACTTCTTTTAGTTCACAGTCTGACACAACACGTCCTCAGTTTGTAAAACATTCCTACAGTTTGATCTCATCCAGAGGAAAGTAAGGCTGAGTGGCATCGACAATAATCACTGTTTCTAAATGCATCCATATGGTGTTTCATGAGAGCTTTCTACACTCAATGAGTTATGTTACAATGTTCAGAACCCCCATTTACTTCCATTGATAATCTCCACCACACTTTCTAAATACTATCACCATCATATTTACAGTTCAAACACATGTGATGGAGCGGATTACATTTTCTTTCCAGAGATGGCGTTATGTTTGCCCCAAAATCTTTATTATTCGACCGAAAGTATGTCTTGAAGTGCGTTTGTCTCCAGTTAGCATCCGGACAGGCTTTCCTTAGCAGACAATAACACATCCTTCTCTGTATATTACTTTACAGTTGTATACCATATTCTTGTCACTCTGTAATACCACAGCTAACTCAAATGCAAAACAAGAACAAACTCGATTTATTTTCCTTGCTAGATGATTTCCTGGGATCTGTCTTTTAGCACAATATCAAGTACACACTTAGGACCTTCAACATGGTTTAGATCCGGGTTGGGAATGTATTCCTTTACGATTACTAACCATGTGTTACAAAACCTGGTCAGGAACCTAATCAGAGTGCCATGTTTCACTCGGCGCTTTCACACCGTGCTTTCCCCGTACCTTTCCCGTTTGGTTCCGATAGCGCCTGGAATTTTGCGTTCACACCAAAAAGAGAACTTAGTTCAGAGAAATGTTACCCCCGTGTTTAGTCCCTGCTACAGAGGTGGTACTTTCCTGGGGAGAAAAAAGTACCAATTTCTGATTGGCTGGGTGAATTGCAAACCACGGCCCGTAAAACTCTGAAAAGTTTTTTTAAGCCGCCATTGTATTTGCTAGCATTAGCATTATTAGCATTAGTCCCGCGCACCAACGGAGAAAGAATAACTTATGGCAACACATAAGAAAACATGGGAGCGGTGGAGATGAGGAGGTGTCGGCGTTCTGGTGATTTACTTCCCCAACTCCGGGGACTTCCGGCCGGGGACTCCGGGGGGGCAGTATACGCCGTGAAGTGGTTTGCAGCCTGCCAGTAAACCCAAAGCAGAAGAAGAAGAAGTGACGTCAGCGGCTTCATTTGCCTAATCCTCCTGATCTGTACTTAGTTCCATGGGGGTACTGGGAACTAAGTGCTGGGAACTAAGGGCTGGGAACTAAGGGCTGGGAACTAAGTGCTGGGAACTAAGTGCTGGGAACTAAGGGCTGGGAACTAAGGGCTGGGAACTAAGTACGGGAAAGTACTTGGTGTGAAAGCGGCTAATGGTTACCAAAGGGGGCGGGGCTTAGCGATCATTCTGTTCTTTGTTCTTCTCTCTCCTTGTCGCTCAACAGAGTCCATTCAAACGATTACGTACCTGTATTTTCTAAGCAAAGCTACATCAGTCGAGCCCAACAACCGGCCGGAGTTAGGTTTCAATCTGCCGGTAAAGTTATATTATATAAGTAGTATTATATAGTCAGGTTTCAGTCAAACTGCTCTTGTGTCCCTAAACAGAGTCCCTGTCTTTTGTAAGTAAAGCTACATCAGTCGACCTCAATCTGCCCAACAACCGGCTGGAGTTAGGTTTCAATCTGCCGGCAAAGTTATGCACAGTAACGTAGTGTTTCAGGTGTCAGCCAAACTTCTTCCTCAGGTGTTAGCCGGTATTGTTTTGTCCCGTAAAGCCGAACTGATCGCGAGTTTTGGCGACAGCACGCACACGGACCCCATCCTGTTCATGGAGGTGTTTTTAGTCGTGCCCTCGCTGCCCACCGTGGAAAGAGGGAAGCTCTCGTAGATCTCGGCCGGTCCGCCTCCACACCGGCAGCGCTGCAGCGTCGCCTTCAGCTCCCTCTGGAAGTTGCTGTTGAGGAAGCCGTACACCACGGGGTTGATGCAGGTGGAGGCCATGGCGGTGAGGTGGCAGGCGGAGAACACGGCGTTGTGCTGGCAGTCGGGCAGCGCCTGGTGGTGCCAGTCGAACAAAGTGTTGAAGACGGTGAGCGGCAGCCAGCACAGAGCGAAGGCCACCACGATGCAGAGCAGCATGACGTTGATCCTGTGAGCGCTCTGAGTCCTGCGGCTGCGATCCAACATGTCCCTGAAACACAGCAGGAGGTCTGGGGTCAAGCTTCAAGGAGCCCCCGGCACAATGCATATACATTTATAAATATGTTATGCATGCTTCTTAGCTAACATTAGCTTTCTTTGGCTCTTTCCTGCTGTAACAAATGTACATTCCCCTCTGCAGGAAGCCTGGTGTCAGTCCTCTGAATCCAAACTGAAGCCCCGGCACGATGCTGGGGAATATAAATATAAATAGAGTGCCTAAAGGACAGGCGTTCGGGGAGCCCTGAGAAGCAAATCAGCAAAAGACTATTCTGTTGATCTATTTTCTAGTCTGATAAAAATAGTTTCCTCTCCTGAGTTTTAGAACCGGTTGGGCTGGATTTGATTCGTGTTTCCAGGAGGAGAAAGCTGCATGTTGGACAGCTTAACCAAATGTCTGCTACCACCCTGACTTCAGCTGTTAGACTACTTATAATATAAAGGTGTTTCTTATTTTGTTTACATTCTTACAGGAGCATTTCTGAACTGTATTCAGATGCAGGGACCGAACTGCAGCCATGTTGGGTTCTGCATGATCTTACAAAGTGTTTCTCTGATTGCCCCTGTAGTATCTTGATGTTGTAACACACACATCCGGAGACCCTGCTCGGTGAGATGAGGACAGAGTGCAGACCTGCGTCTCCTCAGGCGGAGGAAGATCCTCAGGTAGCAGAGCAGCACCAGCAGCAGCGGCAGGCCGTACTGGAAGATCAGCAGAGAGGTGGTGTAGAGGAGCCGGTGCTGGTCTGAGGGCCAGAGCTCCATGCAGATCACATGGTCCCTGAGGAGAGAGAGGGGGGGGGGTTAGTGTGTGCAGATCACATGGTCCCTGAGGAGAGAGAGGGGGGGGGGGGGGTTAGTGTGTGCAGATCACATGGTCCCTGAGGAGAGAGAGAGGTACTTTTCTCCACTACATGTATGTAATACCTTCAGTTACTTTACAGATGTGGAATATAATCAAAAGTATTCCTACACTCTGGTACTTCTACTTTTACTCAAGTACGAGATCTGAGTACTTCTACTTTTACTCAAGAACAAGATCTGAGTACTTCTACTTTTACTCAAGTACCTGATCTGAGTACTTCTATTTTTACTCAAGTACAAGATCTGAGTACTTCTTATTTTACTCAAGTACAAGATCTGAGTACTTCTTATTTTACTCAAGAACAAGATCTGAGTACTTCTACTTTTACTCAAGTACCTGATCTGAGTACTTCTATTTTTACTCAAGTACAAGATCTGAGTACTTCTACTTTTACTCAAGTACCTGATCTGAGTACTTCTACTTTTACTCAAGTACGAGATCTGAGTACTTCTACTTTTACTCAAGAACAAGATCTGAGTACTTCTACTTTTACTCAAGTACAAGATCTGAGTACTTCTACTTTTACTCAAGTACAATATGTGAGTACTTCTACTTTTACTCATGTACAAGATGTGAGTACTTCTACTTTTACTCAAGTACCTGATCTGAGTACTTCTACTTTTACTCAAGAACAAGATCTGAGTACTTCTACTTTTACTCAAGTACAAGATCTGAGTACTTCTACTTTTACTCAAGTACCTGATCTGAGTACTTCTACTTTTACTTAAGAACAAGATCTGAGTACTTCTACTTTTACTCAAGTACAAGATGTGAGTACTTCTACTTTTACTCAAGTACAAGATGTGAGTACTTCTACTTTTACTCATGTACAAGATGTGAGTACTTCTACTTTTACTCAAGTACCTGATCTGAGTACTTCTACTTTTACTCAAGAACAAGATCTGAGTACTTCTACTTTTACTCAAGTACAAGATGTGAGTACTTCTACTTTTACTCAAGTACAAGATGTGAGTACTTCTACTTTTACTCAAGAACAAGATCTGAGTACTTCTACTTTTACTCAAGTACAAGATGTGAGTACTTCTACTTTTACTCAAGTACAAGATGTGAGTACTTCTACTTTTACTCAAGTACAAGATGTGAGTACTTTAGTACATAATAAAGTAATAAGCAGGGTAAGATAGAGCCTAATGACCCCCCCGCTCTGCACACCATCCGTTACTTATATTGCATTTCAGTTTCAGACTCCGCATTGAACCGGAGTCTGAAACGAGTTCATTCATGAAATCCTGACATCCCACAAAATGTCCTCACTTTGAGAATCAGTCCTTCACACATCCATCATATCCCCCCCCCCCCGTGGTGTCCATGAAGCTCTAAGAGACATTAGATCATGGATCTGAAGGTCTGACTGTTGTGCAAGATGTCCAATTAAAACCCTGTCGTGTTCCTCAGATCCCTCTCCGCTCAGCGAGTCAAACGCAGCGACTTCCCGTCCAATCAGGAGCAGCCAAGTGTGCAAACAGCGCTCTGAATACCGACTTGAGTCAAATATAATAAACTATCTCGTTGTTCAAGGGCTGACGACAGAAGCCTCTGAGGGACTACATTTCAACGCAGGCGGAGAAAACATGAAACGAGTAATTACCTCACACAAGTGTCCGTACAGTTACAATATATATATATATATATTTAAATATACAGTGTTGCTGTTCATACTTGGGGAATTCTAACTTGTTTTTTTTTTCTTGTGTGTCAGTCCTCCACACCAATCAGAAGTGCTGTGCTCCACATGCACCAGCCATTGTTAACCAATCAGAAGTGGCCCATGATAGAAGGTGATAGACAGATTGATCCAATCAGCTGCCCTCTCCAGATGGCTTCCTATGGAGCTTCAGATGCTCTGGTGAAGCATCTGGGTTAGTGACGCTCCATCACGTGTTTCTATCACAGGGAGAATCTGAAACTGAAGCTTGACTTTAAAGCAACGCAAGTTTCATGTAAGTTTAGTTCTTTGACTCGTAGCTCGGGCTGCGGGGGTGCTGGAGACGGGAGCACGTTGATGCGACCTTCCTAGCCGGAGATATGACCACATTTTACAATAAACTTCCGTTGGGTCGCTTAAAAATAAATATCGCAATTCGAATCGCAATATTTGTCAGAAAAATCGCAGCCCTAGTTTATTGCCTATGGTGCCAAAGAGAGGATGCTCTCAAGAGCTCGTCGACTTTTAGATTGAACATCTGGAGTCCTAGGCTCCACCAACAATATACATATAAGACATAAAACATTAAGAACAGAGCAAGAAGAAACAGAGTAGAATATTGCTGTGAACATCCTGAGTGTCCTCCTCCAACATGAGAGTAGCATGCTAACAAAGGTATCCTGAGTGTCCTCCTCCAACCTGAGAGCAGCATGCTAACAAAGGTATCCTGAGTGTCCTCCTCCAACATGAGAGTAGCATGCTAACAAAGGTATCAACTGTAGCTGTGTTCATGACAGGATGTGAGATTACCTAGAAGAGCATCAGGACTGCTTGAGGCAGATGATAGCTATGTGATTAACATGATGACTCAGCCTCTATGGAGAGAGACATCAAGCATGCTCATTTCTGACGTGGAGCTAATCTGAAGTAAACATTGAATACTGCTTTCTATTCCTCCATCTTGTGACTGTGTAACTCCCTCTCTTGGATATCAGCATGTGAAGGACACTGTTCAGGAACTAGTCTCTGTATGTGATGACTCCTTCTGGAGAGGACCACACATGGATCCTGAGGCTGAAGGACACTGCTCAGGAACTAGTCTCTGTATGTGATGACTCCTTCTGGAGAGGATCACACATGGACCCTGAGGCTGAAGGACACTGCTCAGGAACTAGTCTCTGTATGTGATGACTCCTTCTGGAGAGGACCACAGACACATGGATCCTGAGGCTGAAGGACACTGCTCAGGAACTAGTCTCTGTATGTGATGACTCCTTCTGGAGAGGATCACACATGGATCCTGAGGCTGAAGGACACTGCTCAGGAACTAGTCTCTGTATGTGATGACTCCTTCTGGAGAGGATCACACATGGATCCTGAGGCTGAAGGACACTGCTCAGGAACTAGTCTCTGTATGTGATGACTCCTTCTGGAGAGGACCACAGACACATGGATCCTGAGGTGAAGGACACTGCTCAGGAACTAGTCTCTGTATGTGATGACTCCTTCTGGAGAGGACCACAGACACATGGATCCTGAGGTGAAGGACACTGCTCAGGAACTAGTCTCTGTATGTGATGACTCCTTCTGGAGAGGACCACACATGGATCCTGAGGTGCAGCTCGAGCCGGGACCAGGGAGAGTCTCTAACACTAAGACACACCTGAATCTGTGGGCTCACCTGAAGGGGTTGGCAGGCAGGCTGATGTTCTGGAAGGGGTCGTTGGTGAGGATGTTGAAGGAGAGGAAGGGGATGGAGATGACGCCAGCCAGCAGCCAGGTGAAGCCCACAGCCAGGTAGGAGTGTCCGGCTGCAGGGGACCAGCCGGTGGGATGGAGGATCAGCTGGTGGCGCTCCAGAGCGATCAGAACCAGCGAGAACACGGAGACCGTCACCGAGACACACTGCACGAAGGGAGTCACCTGGGACAGTCAGGAGACAGGTGGACATGTTGAAAAGGTTACTGGATGCGTGGTAACAGAATACTGAACGGAGGGAAGATAGGGCTCTGGGAACTATATACAACTTAAAGGTCCCATGTCATGCTCTTCCGGTTCTGACCCGTCCCCTTGTGCTATGAAGCTTTGTCTGCATGTAACCGGTCTGCAGAGTCACAACCCCTCAAAGTGCAGCCTGTAGGGAGTAAAGCTCTAACACAGAGAAGACCTGTCTGCTGCCCCAGAACGCCTCGCTGGACATTCCTCTTCCTGAGTATAGTGACGTAACGGCTGGACCAATCCGCGGACTTCCTCTCACACACACACACACACACACACACACACACACACACACACACACACACACACACACACACACACTCAATCTTTTCTCAGCTGCAGCTCCGCGGATTTCTCAGCCTGAGACGGCGGGATGCGGCGAGGCTCGGCCTGGGCACACACACAGACTCACAGCCAGGCTGCGGGTGTGTGTGTGTGTGTCTGTTGTGTGGTGGTTGTGGT
>CADEHL010000848.1:1909146-1972522 GCA_902827135.1 Harpagifer antarcticus | reverse complement strand
CTCAGAAGGGATATCACGTCTCATCATCGTGGGTAGCGAGACCAATCACTTTAGAAACACATTTCTCAAGTCAGAAACTATAGAAATGATCCCTGAAAGTATAGTCTTAGTTTGTTGAAGGGTGAAAACTGCATCTCATTCACAGGAAACGTACTATCACTGAGGGTTCCTGCCTAACAATAATAAACGTGTCCATTTCGTCAAGTCATGTGATTGATGTTATTAACAGCAATGCAAGTTAGCTTGTGGCAAAGCATCAATTATCCTTATGATAAACAGTAAGACCTTTAACGTAAGTTAAACTATGCCTGTATCAGATGCAAGTGAAAGCCCAGAAACAGTGACCTCTATAGGAGAACACAGCAAATAGCTGCAGGGAAAAACAAGCTCAGTTCATTCCGCAGCTGCTGAGGACACAGCAACGAGGTGAAATTGACCATGTGACTCTGACTTGAACAACATTTATTTTAGCCTGTATCAAAACTTAAATTACAGCTAAAACACTGGCTTTAAACAGAGCTGACATTTGGACAAACAAAAGGCGTACTGACTATGTGTGCTGTTGAGTCTGGAGCTCAAACAATGACTTTTCCTCACAACACTGTTAAAGTGTACCTGTTTTCTAGAATAAGGGCTGCGTTAAGTCAAAGACCAAATCACTAGCGACAACGAGGGCTCCCACTGACTGGATTAAATAATGTCTGATGAAAATGTTATGAGCTGATGAAATATTTGAACCTATTGAGACATAAAACATGACACAGTATTTACCTATTTAAGAAGTTTTTATATTGTACTGATACTGACTACCACTCTGATCATATTCCCTTCCTCAATACTCCCGAAGAAGCAAAGAACGATCATCAATGACAGAGAGCATATGAACTGAATCATTACTCTGTGTCCGCTTCACGCTCAGAAGGGAATATCACGTCTCATCATCGTGGGTAGCGAGACCAATCACTTTAGAAACACATTTCTCAAGTCAGAAACTATAGAAATGATCCCTGAAAGTATAGTCTTAGTTTGTTGAAGGGTGAAAACTGCATCTCATTCACAGGAAACGTACTATCACTGAGGGTTCCTGCCTAACAATAATAAACGTGTCCATTTCGTCAAGTCATGTGATTGATGTTATTAACAGCAATGCAAGTTAGCTTGTGGCAAAGCATCAATTATCCTTATGATAAACAGTAAGACCTTTAACGTAAGTTAAACTATGCCTGTATCAGATGCAAGTGAAAGCCCAGAAACAGTGACCTCTATAGGAGAACACAGCAAATAGCTGCAGGGAAAAACAAGCTCAGTTCATTCCGCAGCTGCTGAGGACACAGCAACGAGGTGAAATTGACCATGTGACTCTGACTTGAACAACATTTATTTTAGCCTGTATCAAAACTTAAATTACAGCTAAAACACTGGCTTTAAACAGAGCTGACATTTGGACAAACAAAAGGCGTACTGACTATGTGTGCTGTTGAGTCTGGAGCTCAAACAATGACTTTTCCTCACAACACTGTTAAAGTGTACCTGTTTTCTAGAATAAGGGCTGCGTTAAGTCAAAGACCAAATCACTAGCGACAACGAGGGCTCCCACTGACTGGATTAAATAATGTCTGATGAAAATGTTATGAGCTGATGAAATATTTGAACCTATTGAGACATAAAACATGACACAGTATTTACCTATTTAAGAAGTTTTTATATTGTACTGATACTGACTACCACTCTGATCATATTCCCTTCCTCAATACTCCCGAAGAAGCAAAGAACGATCATCAATGACAGAGAGCATATGAACTGAATCATTACTCTGTGTCCGCTTCACGCTCAGAAGGGAATATCACGTCTCATCATCGTGGGTAGCGAGACCAATCACTTTAGAAACACATTTCTCAAGTCAGAAACTATAGAAATGATCCCTGAAAGTATAGTCTTAGTTTGTTGAAGGGTGAAAACTGCATCTCATTCACAGGAAACGTACTATCACTGAGGGTTCCTGCCTAACAATAATAAACGTGTCCATTTCGTCAAGTCATGTGATTGATGTTATTAACAGCAATGCAAGTTAGCTTGTGGCAAAGCATCAATTATCCTTATGATAAACAGTAAGACCTTTAACGTAAGTTAAACTATGCCTGTATCAGATGCAAGTGAAAGCCCAGAAACAGTGACCTCTATAGGAGAACACAGCAAATAGCTGCAGGGAAAAACAAGCTCAGTTCATTCCGCAGCTGCTGAGGACACAGCAACGAGGTGAAATTGACCATGTGACTCTGACTTGAACAACATTTATTTTAGCCTGTATCAAAACTTAAATTACAGCTAAAACACTGGCTTTAAACAGAGCTGACATTTGGACAAACAAAAGGCGTACTGACTATGTGTGCTGTTGAGTCTGGAGCTCAAACAATGACTTTTCCTCACAACACTGTTAAAGTGTACCTGTTTTCTAGAATAAGGGCTGCGTTAAGTCAAAGACCAAATCACTAGCGACAACGAGGGCTCCCACTGACTGGATTAAATAATGTCTGATGAAAATGTTATGAGCTGATGAAATATTTGAACCTATTGAGACATAAAACATGACACAGTATTTACCTATTTAAGAAGTTTTTATATTGTACTGATACTGACTACCACTCTGATCATATTCCCTTCCTCAATACTCCCGAAGAAGCAAAGAACGATCATCAATGACAGAGAGCATATGAACTGAATCATTACTCTGTGTCCGCTTCACGCTCAGAAGGGAATATCACGTCTCATCATCGTGGGTAGCGAGACCAATCACTTTAGAAACACATTTCTCAAGTCAGAAACTATAGAAATGATCCCTGAAAGTATAGTCTTAGTTTGTTGAAGGGTGAAAACTGCATCTCATTCACAGGAAACGTACTATCACTGAGGGTTCCTGCCTAACAATAATAAACGTGTCCATTTCGTCAAGTCATGTGATTGATGTTATTAACAGCAATGCAAGTTAGCTTGTGGCAAAGCATCAATTATCCTTATGATAAACAGTAAGACCTTTAACGTAAGTTAAACTATGCCTGTATCAGATGCAAGTGAAAGCCCAGAAACAGTGACCTCTATAGGAGAACACAGCAAATAGCTGCAGGGAAAAACAAGCTCAGTTCATTCCGCAGCTGCTGAGGACACAGCAACGAGGTGAAATTGACCATGTGACTCTGACTTGAACAACATTTATTTTAGCCTGTATCAAAACTTAAATTACAGCTAAAACACTGGCTTTAAACAGAGCTGACATTTGGACAAACAAAAGGCGTACTGACTATGTGTGCTGTTGAGTCTGGAGCTCAAACAATGACTTTTCCTCACAACACTGTTAAAGTGTACCTGTTTTCTAGAATAAGGGCTGCGTTAAGTCAAAGACCAAATCACTAGCGACAACGAGGGCTCCCACTGACTGGATTAAATAATGTCTGATGAAAATGTTATGAGCTGATGAAATATTTGAACCTATTGAGACATAAAACATGACACAGTATTTACCTATTTAAGAAGTTTTTATATTGTACTGATACTGACTACCACTCTGATCATATTCCCTTCCTCAATACTCCCGAAGAAGCAAAGAACGATCATCAATGACAGAGAGCATATGAACTGAATCATTACTCTGTGTCCGCTTCACGCTCAGAAGGGAATATCACGTCTCATCATCGTGGGTAGCGAGACCAATCACTTTAGAAACACATTTCTCAAGTCAGAAACTATAGAAATGATCCCTGAAAGTATAGTCTTAGTTTGTTGAAGGGTGAAAACTGCATCTCATTCACAGGAAACGTACTATCACTGAGGGTTCCTGCCTAACAATAATAAACGTGTCCATTTCGTCAAGTCATGTGATTGATGTTATTAACAGCAATGCAAGTTAGCTTGTGGCAAAGCATCAATTATCCTTATGATAAACAGTAAGACCTTTAACGTAAGTTAAACTATGCCTGTATCAGATGCAAGTGAAAGCCCAGAAACAGTGACCTCTATAGGAGAACACAGCAAATAGCTGCAGGGAAAAACAAGCTCAGTTCATTCCGCAGCTGCTGAGGACACAGCAACGAGGTGAAATTGACCATGTGACTCTGACTTGAACAACATTTATTTTAGCCTGTATCAAAACTTAAATTACAGCTAAAACACTGGCTTTAAACAGAGCTGACATTTGGACAAACAAAAGGCGTACTGACTATGTGTGCTGTTGAGTCTGGAGCTCAAACAATGACTTTTCCTCACAACACTGTTAAAGTGTACCTGTTTTCTAGAATAAGGGCTGCGTTAAGTCAAAGACCAAATCACTAGCGACAACGAGGGCTCCCACTGACTGGATTAAATAATGTCTGATGAAAATGTTATGAGCTGATGAAATATTTGAACCTATTGAGACATAAAACATGACACAGTATTTACCTATTTAAGAAGTTTTTATATTGTACTGATACTGACTACCACTCTGATCATATTCCCTTCCTCAATACTCCCGAAGAAGCAAAGAACGATCATCAATGACAGAGAGCATATGAACTGAATCATTACTCTGTGTCCGCTTCACGCTCAGAAGGGAATATCACGTCTCATCATCGTGGGTAGCGAGACCAATCACTTTAGAAACACATTTCTCAAGTCAGAAACTATAGAAATGATCCCTGAAAGTATAGTCTTAGTTTGTTGAAGGGTGAAAACTGCATCTCATTCACAGGAAACGTACTATCACTGAGGGTTCCTGCCTAACAATAATAAACGTGTCCATTTCGTCAAGTCATGTGATTGATGTTATTAACAGCAATGCAAGTTAGCTTGTGGCAAAGCATCAATTATCCTTATGATAAACAGTAAGACCTTTAACGTAAGTTAAACTATGCCTGTATCAGATGCAAGTGAAAGCCCAGAAACAGTGACCTCTATAGGAGAACACAGCAAATAGCTGCAGGGAAAAACAAGCTCAGTTCATTCCGCAGCTGCTGAGGACACAGCAACGAGGTGAAATTGACCATGTGACTCTGACTTGAACAACATTTATTTTAGCCTGTATCAAAACTTAAATTACAGCTAAAACACTGGCTTTAAACAGAGCTGACATTTGGACAAACAAAAGGCGTACTGACTATGTGTGCTGTTGAGTCTGGAGCTCAAACAATGACTTTTCCTCACAACACTGTTAAAGTGTACCTGTTTTCTAGAATAAGGGCTGCGTTAAGTCAAAGACCAAATCACTAGCGACAACGAGGGCTCCCACTGACTGGATTAAATAATGTCTGATGAAAATGTTATGAGCTGATGAAATATTTGAACCTATTGAGACATAAAACATGACACAGTATTTACCTATTTAAGAAGTTTTTATATTGTACTGATACTGACTACCACTCTGATCATATTCCCTTCCTCAATACTCCCGAAGAAGCAAAGAACGATCATCAATGACAGAGAGCATATGAACTGAATCATTACTCTGTGTCCGCTTCACGCTCAGAAGGGAATATCACGTCTCATCATCGTGGGTAGCGAGACCAATCACTTTAGAAACACATTTCTCAAGTCAGAAACTATAGAAATGATCCCTGAAAGTATAGTCTTAGTTTGTTGAAGGGTGAAAACTGCATCTCATTCACAGGAAACGTACTATCACTGAGGGTTCCTGCCTAACAATAATAAACGTGTCCATTTCATCAAGTCATGTGATTGATGTTATTAACAGCAATGCAAGTTAGCTTGTGGCAAAGCATCAATTATCCTTATGATAAACAGTAAGACCTTTAACGTAAGTTAAACTATGCCTGTATCAGATGCAAGTGAAAGCCCAGAAACAGTGACCTCTATAGGAGAACACAGCAAATAGCTGCCGGGAAAAACAAGCTCAGTTCATTCCGCAGCTGCTGAGGACACAGCAACGAGGTGAAATTGACCATGTGACTCTGACTTGAACAACATTTATTTTAGCCTGTATCAAAACTTAAATTACAGCTAAAACACTGGCTTTAAACAGAGCTGACATTTGGACAAACAAAAGGCGTACTGACTATGTGTGCTGTTGAGTCTGGAGCTCAAACAATGACTTTTCCTCACAACACTGTTAAAGTGTACCTGTTTTCTAGAATAAGGGCTGCGTTAAGTCAAAGACCAAATCACTAGCGACAACGAGGGCTCCCACTGACTGGATTAAATAATGTCTGATGAAAATGTTATGAGCTGATGAAATATTTGAACCTATTGAGACATAAAACATGACACAGTATTTACCTATTTAAGAAGTTTTTATATTGTACTGATACTGACTACCACTCTGATCATATTCCCTTCCTCAATACTCCCGAAGAAGCAAAGAACGATCATCAATGACAGAGAGCATATGAACTGAATCATTACTCTGTGTCCGCTTCACGCTCAGAAGGGAATATCACGTCTCATCATCGTGGGTAGCGAGACCAATCACTTTAGAAACACATTTCTCAAGTCAGAAACTATAGAAATGATCCCTGAAAGTATAGTCTTAGTTTGTTGAAGGGTGAAAACTGCATCTCATTCACAGGAAACGTACTATCACTGAGGGTTCCTGCCTAACAATAATAAACGTGTCCATTTCGTCAAGTCATGTGATTGATGTTATTAACAGCAATGCAAGTTAGCTTGTGGCAAAGCATCAATTATCCTTATGATAAACAGTAAGACCTTTAACGTAAGTTAAACTATGCCTGTATCAGATGCAAGTGAAAGCCCAGAAACAGTGACCTCTATAGGAGAACACAGCAAATAGCTGCAGGGAAAAACAAGCTCAGTTCATTCCGCAGCTGCTGAGGACACAGCAACGAGGTGAAATTGACCATGTGACTCTGACTTGAACAACATTTATTTTAGCCTGTATCAAAACTTAAATTACAGCTAAAACACTGGCTTTAAACAGAGCTGACATTTGGACAAACAAAAGGCGTACTGACTATGTGTGCTGTTGAGTCTGGAGCTCAAACAATGACTTTTCCTCACAACACTGTTAAAGTGTACCTGTTTTCTAGAATAAGGGCTGCGTTAAGTCAAAGACCAAATCACTAGCGACAACGAGGGCTCCCACTGACTGGATTAAATAATGTCTGATGAAAATGTTATGAGCTGATGAAATATTTGAACCTATTGAGACATAAAACATGACACAGTATTTACCTATTTAAGAAGTTTTTATATTGTACTGATACTGACTACCACTCTGATCATATTCCCTTCCTCAATACTCCCGAAGAAGCAAAGAACGATCATCAATGACAGAGAGCATATGAACTGAATCATTACTCTGTGTCCGCTTCACGCTCAGAAGGGAATATCACGTCTCATCATCGTGGGTAGCGAGACCAATCACTTTAGAAACACATTTCTCAAGTCAGAAACTATAGAAATGATCCCTGAAAGTATAGTCTTAGTTTGTTGAAGGGTGAAAACTGCATCTCATTCACAGGAAACGTACTATCACTGAGGGTTCCTGCCTAACAATAATAAACGTGTCCATTTCGTCAAGTCATGTGATTGATGTTATTAACAGCAATGCAAGTTAGCTTGTGGCAAAGCATCAATTATCCTTATGATAAACAGTAAGACCTTTAACGTAAGTTAAACTATGCCTGTATCAGATGCAAGTGAAAGCCCAGAAACAGTGACCTCTATAGGAGAACACAGCAAATAGCTGCAGGGAAAAACAAGCTCAGTTCATTCCGCAGCTGCTGAGGACACAGCAACGAGGTGAAATTGACCATGTGACTCTGACTTGAACAACATTTATTTTAGCCTGTATCAAAACTTAAATTACAGCTAAAACACTGGCTTTAAACAGAGCTGACATTTGGACAAACAAAAGGCGTACTGACTATGTGTGCTGTTGAGTCTGGAGCTCAAACAATGACTTTTCCTCACAACACTGTTAAAGTGTACCTGTTTTCTAGAATAAGGGCTGCGTTAAGTCAAAGACCAAATCACTAGCGACAACGAGGGCTCCCACTGACTGGATTAAATAATGTCTGATGAAAATGTTATGAGCTGATGAAATATTTGAACCTATTGAGACATAAAACATGACACAGTATTTACCTATTTAAGAAGTTTTTATATTGTACTGATACTGACTACCACTCTGATCATATTCCCTTCCTCAATACTCCCGAAGAAGCAAAGAACGATCATCAATGACAGAGAGCATATGAACTGAATCATTACTCTGTGTCCGCTTCACGCTCAGAAGGGAATATCACGTCTCATCATCGTGGGTAGCGAGACCAATCACTTTAGAAACACATTTCTCAAGTCAGAAACTATAGAAATGATCCCTGAAAGTATAGTCTTAGTTTGTTGAAGGGTGAAAACTGCATCTCATTCACAGGAAACGTACTATCACTGAGGGTTCCTGCCTAACAATAATAAACGTGTCCATTTCGTCAAGTCATGTGATTGATGTTATTAACAGCAATGCAAGTTAGCTTGTGGCAAAGCATCAATTATCCTTATGATAAACAGTAAGACCTTTAACGTAAGTTAAACTATGCCTGTATCAGATGCAAGTGAAAGCCCAGAAACAGTGACCTCTATAGGAGAACACAGCAAATAGCTGCAGGGAAAAACAAGCTCAGTTCATTCCGCAGCTGCTGAGGACACAGCAACGAGGTGAAATTGACCATGTGACTCTGACTTGAACAACATTTATTTTAGCCTGTATCAAAACTTAAATTACAGCTAAAACACTGGCTTTAAACAGAGCTGACATTTGGACAAACAAAAGGCGTACTGACTATGTGTGCTGTTGAGTCTGGAGCTCAAACAATGACTTTTCCTCACAACACTGTTAAAGTGTACCTGTTTTCTAGAATAAGGGCTGCGTTAAGTCAAAGACCAAATCACTAGCGACAACGAGGGCTCCCACTGACTGGATTAAATAATGTCTGATGAAAATGTTATGAGCTGATGAAATATTTGAACCTATTGAGACATAAAACATGACACAGTATTTACCTATTTAAGAAGTTTTTATATTGTACTGATACTGACTACCACTCTGATCATATTCCCTTCCTCAATACTCCCGAAGAAGCAAAGAACGATCATCAATGACAGAGAGCATATGAACTGAATCATTACTCTGTGTCCGCTTCACGCTCAGAAGGGAATATCACGTCTCATCATCGTGGGTAGCGAGACCAATCACTTTAGAAACACATTTCTCAAGTCAGAAACTATAGAAATGATCCCTGAAAGTATAGTCTTAGTTTGTTGAAGGGTGAAAACTGCATCTCATTCACAGGAAACGTACTATCACTGAGGGTTCCTGCCTAACAATAATAAACGTGTCCATTTCGTCAAGTCATGTGATTGATGTTATTAACAGCAATGCAAGTTAGCTTGTGGCAAAGCATCAATTATCCTTATGATAAACAGTAAGACCTTTAACGTAAGTTAAACTATGCCTGTATCAGATGCAAGTGAAAGCCCAGAAACAGTGACCTCTATAGGAGAACACAGCAAATAGCTGCAGGGAAAAACAAGCTCAGTTCATTCCGCAGCTGCTGAGGACACAGCAACGAGGTGAAATTGACCATGTGACTCTGACTTGAACAACATTTATTTTAGCCTGTATCAAAACTTAAATTACAGCTAAAACACTGGCTTTAAACAGAGCTGACATTTGGACAAACAAAAGGCGTACTGACTATGTGTGCTGTTGAGTCTGGAGCTCAAACAATGACTTTTCCTCACAACACTGTTAAAGTGTACCTGTTTTCTAGAATAAGGGCTGCGTTAAGTCAAAGACCAAATCACTAGCGACAACGAGGGCTCCCACTGACTGGATTAAATAATGTCTGATGAAAATGTTATGAGCTGATGAAATATTTGAACCTATTGAGACATAAAACATGACACAGTATTTACCTATTTAAGAAGTTTTTATATTGTACTGATACTGACTACCACTCTGATCATATTCCCTTCCTCAATACTCCCGAAGAAGCAAAGAACGATCATCAATGACAGAGAGCATATGAACTGAATCATTACTCTGTGTCCGCTTCACGCTCAGAAGGGAATATCACGTCTCATCATCGTGGGTAGCGAGACCAATCACTTTAGAAACACATTTCTCAAGTCAGAAACTATAGAAATGATCCCTGAAAGTATAGTCTTAGTTTGTTGAAGGGTGAAAACTGCATCTCATTCACAGGAAACGTACTATCACTGAGGGTTCCTGCCTAACAATAATAAACGTGTCCATTTCGTCAAGTCATGTGATTGATGTTATTAACAGCAATGCAAGTTAGCTTGTGGCAAAGCATCAATTATCCTTATGATAAACAGTAAGACCTTTAACGTAAGTTAAACTATGCCTGTATCAGATGCAAGTGAAAGCCCAGAAACAGTGACCTCTATAGGAGAACACAGCAAATAGCTGCAGGGAAAAACAAGCTCAGTTCATTCCGCAGCTGCTGAGGACACAGCAACGAGGTGAAATTGACCATGTGACTCTGACTTGAACAACATTTATTTTAGCCTGTATCAAAACTTAAATTACAGCTAAAACACTGGCTTTAAACAGAGCTGACATTTGGACAAACAAAAGGCGTACTGACTATGTGTGCTGTTGAGTCTGGAGCTCAAACAATGACTTTTCCTCACAACACTGTTAAAGTGTACCTGTTTTCTAGAATAAGGGCTGCGTTAAGTCAAAGACCAAATCACTAGCGACAACGAGGGCTCCCACTGACTGGATTAAATAATGTCTGATGAAAATGTTACGAGCTGATGAAATATTTGAAACTATTGAGACATAAAACATGTCACAGTATTTACCTATTTAAGAAGTTTTTATATTGTACTGATACTGACTACCACTCTGATCATATTCCCTTCCTCAATACTCCCGAAGAAGCAAAGAACGATCATCAATGACAGAGAGCATATGAACTGAATCATTACTCTGTGTCCGCTTCACGCTCAGAAGGGAATATCACGTCTCATCATCGTGGGTAGCGAGACCAATCACTTTAGAAACACATTTCTCAAGTCAGAAACTATAGAAATGATCCCTGAAAGTATAGTCTTAGTTTGTTGAAGGGTGAAAACTGCATCTCATTCACAGGAAACGTACTATCACTGAGGGTTCCTGCCTAACAATAATAAACGTGTCCATTTCGTCAAGTCATGTGATTGATGTTATTAACAGCAATGCAAGTTAGCTTGTGGCAAAGCATCAATTATCCTTATGATAAACAGTAAGACCTTTAACGTAAGTTAAACTATGCCTGTATCAGATGCAAGTGAAAGCCCAGAAACAGTGACCTCTATAGGAGAACACAGCAAATAGCTGCAGGGAAAAACAAGCTCAGTTCATTCCGCAGCTGCTGAGGACACAGCAACGAGGTGAAATTGACCATGTGACTCTGACTTGAACAACATTTATTTTAGCCTGTATCAAAACTTAAATTACAGCTAAAACACTGGCTTTAAACAGAGCTGACATTTGGACAAACAAAAGGCGTACTGACTATGTGTGCTGTTGAGTCTGGAGCTCAAACAATGACTTTTCCTCACAACACTGTTAAAGTGTACCTGTTTTCTAGAATAAGGGCTGCGTTAAGTCAAAGAGCAAATCACTAGCGACAACAGCCAATCAGCTCTGAATTATGTGAGATGGCATATGGTGGGGATGGCAACACTATGCCCCTATGGTCATTATCCCGACAACGAGGGCTCCCACTGACTGGATTAAATAATGTCTGATGAAAATGTTATGAGCTGATGAAATATTTGAACCTATTGAGACATAAAACATGACACAGTATTTACCTATTTAAGAAGTTTTTATATTGTACTGATACTGACTACCACTCTGATCATATTCCCTTCCTCAATACTCCCGAAGAAGCAAAGAACGATCATCAATGACAGAGAGCATATGAACTGAATCATTACTCTGTGTCCGCTTCACGCTCAGAAGGGAATATCACGTCTCATCATCGTGGGTAGCGAGACCAATCACTTTAGAAACACATTTCTCAAGTCAGAAACTATAGAAATGATCCCTGAAAGTATAGTCTTAACCTAGAGGCGGCTGAAAACGGTACCTAGTTCACAAGACTACCTTTCTCAGTCATGGTTTCCTCATACCGTAATATCTGAAAAAGGCCACCACTAAATGAGTACCTCACTACTTTCAATAGTACTTACATCAATTTAGTGTAATATTTTAAAACAACAGTTTTATTCAATCGCACAGTTCAATTCTATTGACCCACAATGCATTGCGAATTGAGTCTGTGTATATTATACAGACAATGTCTGTGCTATTTGTTGTGTGTTTAATAAGGATTGTACGAGCCGAACCTACACAATTAACGGTAGTTTTCAATGCTTAA
Source organism: Harpagifer antarcticus (assembly GCA_902827135.1). Lineage (NCBI taxonomy): Eukaryota > Metazoa > Chordata > Actinopteri > Perciformes > Harpagiferidae > Harpagifer > Harpagifer antarcticus. The sequence continues at coordinate 1,960,121 of CADEHL010000848.1, read as the reverse complement.
AAATAAGAACAGCGACGAAATGTAAAGCACTCAAACGGTGTTTAAATTGGTTTACATGTGATATATGGTGAACGGTGCGTCGTATCTAATGTTCCTGACAGAAACAGGTCAGCGAAATGAAGTTCCGTGTTCAACTCCAACAATGGATACGCATAGTTTTAAGGGTTTTGAATTTTTAACATTACAACTTCGGAAATAACCACGCAGAATAAGTGGTAAACGATTACGGACAGCGAAATGATATTGTAAAATGCATGTTTTACAGTGACACACCCATACTGTTGCAGTTTGATCAGTAGGCCCACTGTATTTCCTTCGACACACGATGGCAGCATTTCTGTAACAACTTTATCGAGGACAAATTCATTGAGTAGCCTAGAGCTCCATCCTGTTCTCAAAACAAGTAACGTTAAAGAACACACTCTCACAAATATGGTCTTTAAAGCTGTACATTATTCATAACTTATGACGTCTGCATTGGCGTTTTTATATGTACAAAAGTGGTGGGGCACATACAACTCAGATGTCTATATATAAGGTTCTGCAGTGAGGCTGGTGAGGCACTGGCACTGACTCTTCAGGTTTACAAATATTATATTTTGACCTAAATCAAAATATAATATTAATTTCAAAAGCTTTTTTTGTCTGATGCTTCAATTAAATTTAAACAGACAGTTCAACAAAAGGATACCCAAAAAATGTAATTTTATCATTTAAATATTGAATTGTTCTCTCTTAGTAAAATCCAATTTTCAATAAAATTGCCGTCTTACCTTGACTCGAAGATTAAGTCCATTTGCCTATCCTTCTGGACAAAAATCTCTATTACTTTTTTGTAAAAGTCCTCCTTATCTTCTTGTAGTTTCAAAAGTCTATCATAAATCTAATCTAATCAATAGATTTATGATTCGAAAATTATAAAAGTAGGGTAGACATGTGGATATTATCCGGCTGAACAAAACGTGCATTTATCTAACAGCTACGTTTCCCACAGACCTTATTTGGAGCTATTTTCTAAAATCCTATGGAGAAATCTCATTGCTTTTTTGTCGAGGGAAGCCATGCGCAGCGTACTTCCGGGTTTTAGGACGCCTCACTGCAGCTCTCTCGTCTCCTATTCACACACCACACTTTTCGCGGCACACGTACTTACAGCCAATCAGCTCTGAATTATGTGAGATGGCATATGGTGGGGATGGCAACACTATGCCCCTATGGTCATTATTTCTTTTGCCACATTAAATAGGAAAATATTCTGAGCATGCGCAGTGTAATTTTTACAGTCACCGTTCACTTAGACAGAGAGAGGGAGGGGCAGGATCGGGTTTTGTCCCACATGGCTCTAAACAGCTCAATAGGCACACACTGTAGACACGAATTAGAAGAACACAGACTAAAACAGCAATGTACAGACGAATCAGATGATTAAACATGATCTTAAAATATATTTTATATATTTTTTAATTTATTTTTTGCATTTTGTTGTAATCATTATTTGTAATACTTTCTGCTGACACTAGGTGGGGCTGTGCCCCTAATGACGCCACTGGACGTCTGATAACAACACTTACATTGTGTACCTTCTTCTGCAAAAGGCGATTAACACAACATGCGTTTAACGAAAAAAATAATGACGGCATGTGAGGCAGGGCTGCCAACCCTCACGCATTGAGCGTGAGAGTCACGCAATTAACCCATATCTCATGCCTTTGCTCACGCTAAGTTTTCGTCCAAAATAAATGTATATAAATATAAAAATGAAGTGAAGGAACAGCAAACCGAGTGGCCTACGAAATGAGACAGTCTTCTGGCTTAGTTCAGTCAAATTGGAACGATATTGGGAGATTCTGATTTCACGGATCAATAACTCAACAAAACGTTATTCAGAGACAAAAGACGTCTCCTAAGTACCTAAGGTTGACAACGAACTTCAATCACATTTTTGATTAAAAAAAGCCAATACGCGCCGTCCTCCGAGCTGGACACATTACATTGGTCTCTAGAAACGAGTGCTCAGGGACCGTCTGCAAAGTGCAACTCCGAAAAAAGATAATACAATAATATTCAATCACTATTATACAGTATTACTACCAAACTCACTACACACATCAATAGTCTTCTGTGGGTCATTCTACAATAAGGAGTTTTGAAGAATATGCTTTTGAATAATATTGGGGAATATTTATAATGTAAAATCTTCAATAATGGCATCATGTTCAATAACTTTACTATTATACAGTATATGTCTACCAAACTCACTATTTGCATTGTTGTTGTTAGCATCTGGTTAGCTAGTTGCGCTAACGGATAGAAGCTGTTTCTAAAACAAGGAGGGAGAGCTCTGTCCTGTCAGACTGAGAGAGATAACTACAGCTCAGTGAGGTAATTAAGGGACTCTGAGTGTTTATATAGTTAACTTTAGTCTAGTTATCTCAGTGGGTCTCAAACGGTTTGGTCACCATTTATGAGAAGAAATGAATATCAGGTATGAAATACTATATGACAGTAAAACAAGAATAGTTTTTTTTTCAGAAAATGTTTTTGTTATATGCCATGGAATGCTCTTAACATCCCGATAGCAATGCATATATTAAATGCTTTGACAATAAATACATTAAAAAATGTCATCTGTGGAAGCCGTAGCAATGTAAAAAGCACGATCAATCATTTTAGCCGGCCCGGCTCAAATAACCATGGGAGCCTGCCTGCAGACCTCCACTCTCAAGACAGTTCCGGTGCAGACCTCCACTCTCAGGACACCTCCACTGTCAGTACAGGAAGTGACGATCCTGACGCGTTTTTTTTCCCGCCCACCGAAGGACTCGTTTGATGGAAGTTTTCAAATCACAATGGAGACTCATCACGGAGGCGATGAGTCCGCCCACCGTGCACTTTGGGTCGGCCTTGGTCAAGACCTTTTGACCCCCCCAGCCTGGTTCTTGTAAAAGTTTTTCGCTCAAATGACACCATGGAGGAATGTAACGCAGGGTTGCCAACTCTCACGCATCTGGCGTGTGACACACGCTTTCACTCTCAATCTCACGCTCTCACGCTGCCCAAACTATTCTCACGCCAAAAACAAGAATACAGAAGACTATAAACGGTTTTGAAAACTTTTGTCAGGTAGTGATCGTCTTCTCAATAGAACATCTTTGATAATGTCTTCTGGCCAATCAGAATCAAGATAACGGCGTGGTGTTGTTCCAGGAAGTCCCGACGGAGAATACTTTTCCTGTAGTACATCTCTATATGTCGATACAACATTAAGTGTTGATAGAAATCAACAGGTAATGAAATAAGACCCCACGGTTTGATGATTGATAGGTGTGTGGGCTGTCTTTCATTTTGACACACAGAACAATGGGGGCTATCCACCCTTATCCACAATGTAAAGTCATTCACAGCCTCTTCCCTCTTCTCTCTGTGAGGAGCAGCAGGTTCAGCTTTCAGAACAAAGTAACACAAAATAAAATGGCATTAATTTTTTTAAATATGTCGTGTAGTAATAGATTTATTTATTTTTCTTCTCAAGAGAGTACCAGAATGTGTATTTTATGTTAGTATTTCAAAAAATCTCCTGGGGGAGAATCCCCCAGACCCCCCTGCAGGGGTAGGGCTTTCAGCAGGTCAACTCTTTCACCTGTGGGTAAATTGCAGGATTGGCTCCAGGTCGCCCTTTTTATTTACTACAAGACAAATGTGCCTTTTTATTTCATACAGTTCAATTTGGATTGAGACAGGAAAATAATCTAAACCTCACGTGTGGCGTTTCACTGTCAAGGGGAGCGTGTATGTAATACTTTGCAAATACTGACTTCACCCCACCACTGTATGGGTTAGCCCTACCATAGATTACCCAACAAAAATACTCTCTGGCAACTGCCGACCCGTATTGCGCAAGCGCAGATCTAAGATCCAGTAGAAATGATAAAAAAGTAAAAGTCTGCTGCTTAAAATAGAGTGTGTTAATTAATATGTTTGGCAGTTTGGAGTAAGTCTGTAGATTTGTTTGTGTGTGTTTCATGTATAGCTCTCACGATAATTAATTTTGTTGGATACATTTTTCAGGAAATTATTGCGATAACCGATAATATTGTCGGCACCGTTGTATGACCATTTTAGACCCCTGACATAATGATAATATATAATAATAATTGAAGTACATCCTTTCGAACTGCTAGTCACATCCTCATGTAAATGGAAATGTATCGAGTTCATTTTTATTTATCGTACCATAAGTCAATTAATTGCTTATCGCGACAGGCACACAATAAAACAGTGGAAACAAACATGTGTTTGACTTTCATTAGTGAATGAAACTTTGTGTCCTTTATAGTCTGTGTCCAATTTTGTGTATTTGTATATATATCCTATATATATGCTAAGGTCCCGCTGCTGACACGATAGCAGTCATTTAGTGTGCATATGTGTAACTAAACCCATGATATCAAAATCTCACTCCAGCCAGGTACCCAAAGTTGGCAACCCTGTGTAACGGGAGTTGACGGGGGAATCTGCCCGCCTCACGAGTGGCTATTTTCGGATACTTTTTTTTCACTTTTCCCCGGTTTTATAATTTGTTTGGCTATTTCAACCGGTTTCTACCGGGGACATTGGTCACAACACATGGTCTCGGGTGTCCCCCCACGGCCTGTGTCCAGCCCCCCCCCCCACTCATCCATATATTAACGGATTTTGACCATTTTTGTTGCATTTTTCTCCACTCCTCTCACTGATCGAATGGCAAACGCGACCCACTGCGGGTTCGACTCTGATGGCCGGGAAGGTGTGCTGCGTTGGGGTGGGGGACTTCCCCCACTCTGCGTGTCTCTTCCTTCCCGGGCCGTCCGATATGAAGCTTGACCAAGACGCACCGGTCCCACGGGTCCCGCAGCGGGGTGAAGGTTCCCAGCTGGAAACCTCCCCACCTCCGCCGCGGTGCACCCGGCAAACACGGTTGTTTCTCGAACCTTCCACTGTTGTCTAGCGGGTGTAACTAAAATACAAGATGTTAAAATACAAGATGTATATTTATATATATCTATATAAGTGTCAGTACGATTTTATTTTGTATTTGCGTGCATTTCCTGTTCGGAAAGTGGCGCTGCGGCTGTACTGATAGTAACAACAATACAAGGTGTCCGTATATATATATATATATATATATATATATATATATATATATATATGTATATAATAAGTGTCACGATCCGTCAAGATCCGATTTTATTTTGTATTTGCGTGCATTTCCTGTTTGGAAAGTGGCACTATACTGATAGTGGTGATTTTATTTTGGGATTCTTAGCGTGCACTTTCTGTCCTGAGAGTGTCATGTGCACGTTCGTTTGTGTTGGAGGAGGAAGTCCGAAGGAAGAGGCTGATTTTTTCCGGTTGTGTACTTTCAAATTCTAGCGCACTCGAGCTGGTTTCTCCAAAATGACATACCCCACCTTTAATGTGTTTCCTTGTGAATGCTCAGTGAATAAATTACTATGTCTGCTTAAAATAGTTTATTCATGCATGGAAATTAAATCACCAGGTCCACTGACTGTGGTGACAAATTCATTATTGCAAACACGGTTAGCATTATTTACATCATGAAAAAAAGTTTCCAACAACCTTCATTTAAATATATTCAACATTTCCACATCAAGACACAAAAAATTCACAAACACTCAAAAATGATATTCAATGATTCGTGCTATATTAAAAACATTAACGATTGGGTCACAAAACACATAATGTAGTCATTGCACATGTTCGGCAATTATGTTGCTGTATAGAGATACACAGTTCTGAATAAGTAGCTTAGTTTGGCTTGCTATGTGATATTTTCTCAGATGAGAAAGGGAATGTAAAGAAGGCACTGATGTGGATATCTATGTCATATATCTTGCCATAGATATTTTCATACATGCAACTAAGACAACACAAAATGTCCAAAACATTAATTGATCCAGTCATGTCATATATTGATATAACAGTAGGCCTACAATCACAATAATACAAAAAAATATCCTCCATGTTCTATGCTGTCCAGGTCAAAGACATAACCTATGCTGTAGTACTATTAAAATACTATAGCATCCTTACTAATGGTGTGTATATTCTCTCTTAGTGTAGTCAAAAAACCTACACTGGCTTTAATAGATGTGATCAAACTAAATGTAAGCGAGAAAGAGACTGAAATAGATACAAATAAGAAAAAGACAATAAATATGAACTATAACTTTGTTTAATTCTCCAATTTCAGTGTTTTATTTATTAATGTTGTGCTCTTTCAGTTGTTATAGCTTGTAGTGCAGTGTTCTTTCTTACTTTAAAAAGGAATATATTATACATTTAATTGGTAATTAAAAAAGCTCATCCATTAAGTGAAAACATTATAAGGGTTGGTAAAACTTAAAAAAATGTGTATCTTGCTCAGTAATATCTATATGATATTGTTAAACATAATTTGTAATATTGTCTATCCAGAATCAGTAAGCTAAGTAAAACAACAGTTTTCATAGCTTTTTTTAAATGTATAGAAAATATAAATAATCATTGGTTGCAGCTCTACTAACTTGTAGAGGTGCTCGAAAAGTAAAGACTACACTATAAATTATATTTGGCATCAGATCAACTGGAATGATCGGTAAAACCAGAGGTAAATGGTAGTGATGTCAGTCGGCTGTGTTCAGGCATGCTTGTAGTTATTATCTGTGTTTGAGGTCCAATGGAGATCTGTCTTATTAACAGTGTTGTGGAGTCAGGCCACTAGATAAGAGATGCATTTGACTTATTCCATTTCAAAATGACTTCTTCCATCTTTTCTCATCCTCCTCCTCTACATCTTCTCCTTGTACTTCCTCCAGAGCTGCTTCACTTGTCTCCTGGCTCCAGAGCGGACACAGCCGGAGAAGGAGGAGTGGTGTCCGCCCTTCACCTGGTAAACACCGAGCAGAGAGAGGCACCGTCACGCTGGGAGCCAGAAGTTAGTTCTTCTAAAGTAACTGTGAGTTATGCTATTGCTACAGTGACAATAATATTCAAATCACATTTACATACAAATCTCATACTGTTTGTTTGAGGAAAGTTACGTTAAATGTTTTCGAAAACTCAAAAAATACTTTGCAGATACTTTTGAACTGTGTGCACATTCTGGATTCTCCAAACAGAAGACACTGAGGAACTCACTGTTGCAACTTCACCTTGAAAATGTGCCAGTTTTGGAAGTACAAGTTATGGTTAAAGTGACTAAATGTACACATGGCATGTATTTCTTAACAAGGTTTCAAAGAGAGACAAAGCTAGCAAGGCGAAAAACACATTTAGCATGTAACAGAACATTTGACTGTAACTTAAGTTATTAAGTTGTTAGTATCTGACTTAACTCAAAATTGCATTACAGTCGAAACAGCCACAATCAAGGTGAAGGTTGAACATGTGAGTTGTAAAGCCATATTACTATTGATAAGTCATAGTCATTTTCGGGACCCCCTCGAAAACGAGATGGTGCATCTCAAGGGGTTTATCCCAATCAATACATTTCTATATATATTCCAGGTCAAATGCTTATTGTAGCTGATTTGCTTGTAACTTTCAAATATGTAATGAATATGTTTTTGAAAAGAATACTCAAACTCTAGATTTCAAATTCAAATGATGAGAACAATGAAGACCAGGAACTTATTATAACTTTATGTTGTTAATGCTGGTACTTATCTGCCAGCAAGCTCCCTCTTCAGACAGGATTTAAAGGAGACGACGCGCTCCAATGATTTATATCCCTAAGAGGTCAGTAGATAGGACGTCATAGCAGAGGAAACAAGTTGAAGAGAAGGATGGGGAATAAGAGAGGCAGAGAACAGATTTGTGAGAGGAGGGAGAGTTTGTAATGATGGCAGCAGAGATGAGTGTGGCAGAAAGAGAAAAGATGTAAGCAAAGCAAAGAAAGACAGAAAACTGTTAATGAGCCAAGACTGTGAGGCCAAGACAGACAGCATTCAAAGCATCCCATAACTTCTAGGTCCACTGCTGTGAATGTAAGTGATGCTTTGAGCATATTTTAAGCTTGTAACAACCTTACATCTAATGTATGTGTTTAACTTCTGTTGTAAATGAGGCTCTCCAGTGTAGTGTTGTATCACAATTCCCCACTAGAGGGCAGTATCCCTCCTCTGGAAGAACACTGTGAAGTAGCTCGAGGTGATTTCCAGTTCAGTTTTTTATCGCTTCATGTAATTCAGTGATGTTGTTAGCAGCTTCTTCCTAAGAGCTGTAAACAATGTATGGCCAAGATATAACCCCCTGAGAAAAGGCACAACCATGTCAATATGTGTATGTTCCTGCATTCCTGTTCTTAGTCTTTAATGAACGCTCATAATCAAAATGTATTTATGGGTTTATGGTATTCCGTGTAGTTTTACACCTATGATTATTTTAAAGGGTTGTTTTTGTTACTCTGGCCGCACGATTCGTTTCCTGTAGTTATTGGAGTTCATTTGCAGGGGCAACAGGGCGATAATGGCCAGTGTTGTTTTAAAACCATTTACAATGAACAACCTTTTAAACAGCAGGGGGTCTGGTAGTTATAGCAATTACTCTACAACTCGAACAAACAAAGCCCCCTTTACAAAAACAACTGTAGATTGGTACCTTAATGCTGATCGTTTCCCTGTTCTAATTATTTGCTATGACAAGAAGGTGTCATGTCATCTTATTGTCCTCGCTGTGAATTATATTTGGCCCATAGGTCTATCATTTTAGGCTGAGTAGTTAGTCTGAAAGTGCTTTTTCTCCACTGTAACACTTATTGTTTCTTTCCTCACCCTGGCTCCCCTGTGCAGCCGGTCCTTCATTATTCCAATGAACTCCTTGTAGGAGAGCTGGTCGTCGTGATCCACGTCAAAGATCTTGAAGATGGTGTGCACGAGGTGACGTGTCAGCTTCAGCCCAGTGGCCACATACACCGCTCTTGCAAACTCATCTGGTAGAAGAGAGAGCAAAAACAATTCTGATTAATTCGGCCACTTGTTGTACACCAGGAACCTACCATCTGTGTGTGTAAGCAGAGACCCTCGGTGCCTGTAGCACTTCCTACCTTGTCCAATGGAGCGAGAAGCAAAATTGTACATCTGCATGGCAATGGCAAAGTCCTCGAGGTTGTTGAGAAACTGGAAGAATGATCTGAACTCATCGAAGGTGATTCCCTGAAATACCAGAAAACAACACGTGAACCCCCCAGAAATTGACTCAAGGGAGAAATATATTGATGAAATATTGATCCTGTCAAAGGACGTTGACAGACGTGCATATAGCATTCAATGAGGCAAATCCACTCTGTTGTCTGAAATATTAACCAACCAAAACCAGCTGACCATAACTCATACCATCAATCAATAACTGAGAGATTCCGTGAAGAAGTCCTATTAATGACATAAAAGGTCATTAATACCAGCATTGTGTGTGCATGATATTGACAATTTCAAACCTTCTTGCAGTGTTTCATACAAAGTAGTTGCATTCAATGCTAAAGCCATTCAACAAGTAGCCGTAGAAACCCCATGCTCTTTGCTGTGCATCATCAATCTAACTTGTGACGGCTAAATTAATAACACACCGTATACAGTAAACAAAACCATACACTTGAACAAATAAGGAAATGCAGTCTTTGCAGGTTAAAATGAAAGGATGCAGATTAAAATACACAGAAAAACTACTAGTGTATCTTCCCCGACATGGAGAAAGAAATAAGTAACTAAATAGCAGGATAGACAGATTGTAACTGCGGGTTGTGTATCGTACAGGCAGAGACCAACCTCCTGCTTCTCCCACAGCATGAAAAGGAAAGAAGGGAGGGACAGAAATAGAGTAGGGTTGCATAAGATGGCAATGTATAGCAATGTAGATAGATAGATATTCCCATGCAGTTATATGTGCACTCAAGTGTGTGTGTGTGTGTGTGTGTGTGTGTGTGTGTGTGTGTGTGTGTGTGTGTGTGTGTGTGTGGTCAAGTGAGGCAGTGGAGCGCTGAAGTGTGGTGAGCCACAACAGCCTCGGGGTTAGACAGTGGTGGGAAATTACAATTGCTCTAGATGGCTGGAAGGCAAGACCATAAAGCAGGAGGAAATCAAACAGATACCTGACATCCTTACGGGGCAATTCATTCACAGAACTAGAGCATACAACAGGGGATGGGTCTTTTAACAGGGGGTACGTGAACCCTATGCGGTCCTCACAGTTACTGCAGGGAGGACACCAATTATTGGCAGATAACACTTAGAATTTTTTTTTTGCTTTTAGAGACTAGAATGTCTGAAAAAACAAATTGGACCACCTTACTTGACAAGAGTGTATGTCTCAAAGCCATTGGGTAGGACACAATGCTTTGTGTCGAAAACTACATTTAAAGGAATGTTAACATGTTATTCAGATTTTGTTGTTGTTGTTAGATAAAGATAGTTTTATTCTAGCGAACCAACACAAAACACTCAGAGACGCAAATAAATGACTTTACATAGTACAATAACATCCACAGACAAACAGTCAATGTAAGGTCATATTTATTTTGATGACATTTGCCGCTTTCACACCAAGTACTTTGCCGTACTTAGTTCCCAGTACTTAGTCCCGCCGAACTCTTTAGTCCCGTAACTGTCCTAGTAAATCACGTTCACACCGGAATAAGTCCCTGAGGGAGGATTAGGCAAATTAAGCCGCTGACGTCACTTCTTCTTCTTCTGCTTTAGGTTTACTGGCAGGCCGCAAACAACTTCACGGCGTATACTGCCACCCGAAGTCCCGGAGTCCTCCGGAGTCCGGGACTTTGGGTGGCAGTAAATTGCCACCCGAAGCCCCGGGTAAATCGCCAGAAGCGGCGACACCTCCTCATCACTCCACCGATCCCACGTTTTATTTTGTGTTGCCATAAGTTAGTCTCTCTCTGTTGGTGCGCTGGGCTAATGCTAATAATGCTAATAAAGCAAATAAAATGGCGGCTTCACAAAAACTGTTCAGAGTTTTTCCGGGGCGTGGTTTGCAATTCACCCAGCCAATCAGAAATTGGAACCTTTTTCTCCCCAGGAAAGTCCCTGCTCTCTACCAGGGACTAAAAAAGTTCTAGTTCCAGATCTTTTTGGTGTGAATGCAAAATCCCAGGAACTATCGGAACTATTCCTGGGAAAAGTACTCCGGTGTGAAAAGCGCCTATAGATTTGATAGATTTTTAGTGTGTGTTCCTTGGAAAAAACAGTGTGCTTGTATGTAGTTTACCTTCTCGTCAGGTATACAGTGGCGGACATTCTCCAGGTAGGCGCTGATGTTCTCCACATTGGTGAAGCGAAGCAGGATTTTGGCAAAGTCTTCTTCACTGATGGTGGTCATTCCTTTAGAGTAAGTCAGAAACTCAATTTCCAACATTTCTGTTTGGAGGTTATCCATAAACCTGAAAAACAGCCAGGACAGGAAAGGAGGAGAAATATATTTTACCTTAAGCTTTATCAAAAGAAACATGTTGCTATTTTGTGAATTTGTACCTGTAGAAGTCATCAAATGTAAGCTCTGCTTTCCCTTTCTTCCCAAAGAAATGGACCAATAGGGTGGTGTCGATTGTGATACTCTCATCTGCTCGCTATGAATCCTCAGAGAGGGAAAAGCGACAGAGAGGATCAATGAGTGACTGATCAATAAACATCAAGCAATGTGATTGGAGGAAAAGCAGTGGGCGGGTCAAGTCCATCATCATCAATCCAACATGGCAACCGTGGTGCCAGGCTAGCAGGAAGCATCAACAACAAACTGTCAATCAAACGATCAGCTCAGACAAACAGTCAGCGGCCATCATGACATCAAACCGGTCTAGGCAGCAACTATGTTTAGGTTAAACCTCTTAAATGCGATGAGTATTGTAATAAATAACAGGCAGGTTCACAATATTCCCACAATGATGGCAAAATGAAACTTAGATGAAACACTTTAAAGCTTTCAATATAATTAAGTTAAGAGAAAAATTGACAAAACGGGGGTAATAATAAAAACTATTTGCATTCTACAAATCAATATTATCCTTATCATTTGTTTTTGATAACAAAGAAAGGATATTAAATGAGAGGTATGGAGATATTTTTTTTATTTCATGCTGCCTAGACTGGTGAAGAGAGTTGCTGTAGCAGCATGAAACACAGACATCTTCTGGTCTGGTGAAGACACAGGGAGGGTTCGGACAGCAGAACACAAAGAGACACAGAGACACAATGAAAAACAGTCATGCAAATATTCATCGAGCCGGGAGCTGTTGAGCAAGAAAGTATAAGAAGGAGACACGAGTTGGAGAGTGTAGTCAATTGAAACAGCAGAGGTGAGAGAAAGAGAGATGGACAAATAATGGCGAGACATACAAACACACATAACGACATGCACTTCTCTGAATGCCACATTGACACTCATACACAACTTTGAATCAACAAGAGCAGCACGCATCAAACACACATAAGCACAAATGCAGAGAACAAAGCCGATCCCACCTTTTTCCGTCAACAGACGAGAATTATAGTGTTATATTTTCAACCTTTTGTTTTCCTTGTTATATTTTGACTCTGGTAACATATTCTTTAATTGAATATTTTGACTGTCTGGCTTCCCTCCACAGTTTGCAAGCATGTTTAAATGATTGATCCGGCTCATTTGAAACACATTTTACAGGCTTTGGGATGTTTGGTCTCGTGCTATAATTTGTTGCTGAACATTTTCTAAATCCCTTACAAAAACAGAGTGAGTTTTATAAGGCTTCAAGGAAACTGTGCTAAGTATGTACTTCATGTCAATCCTCCCTTACACATGTATCTCAGAAAAAGGTGACTGTGCTTTAGCGCAGTTCCAGAATAGACTCAGCCAGCTTCAGTGCTTAAAGAGAGGATGTCAAACGGCCATCTTTATTCTCTCTATCTGCCATGCCCCACCCAGCCAACCCCCTCTGTCCAATCCACGGCCATGCTGAGCTATATGCAGACATATCAAGTCCTTCTAAAGTGGAGAAGCATTTCCATCATCAAGATATTGATCATCATCACAACCACAATGCCATTTGTGGTTCTACCTCAAGAGTAAAATCCTAAAATCCGACGTGGGACAAGAAGAAAATGTCACACAAAATCACACAGGTTTACAAACTATAAAGATTCACATCTCTGACAGATGTTGAATCTGTTGAGTTGTTTGTAGCGTTTGTAGTGTATATTCATTCTGTCAATAATTAGCACGTGATCAGAACAGAGTTGGTGGGAAAATTATGGAGAAAGTAACAATCCAAAAACAAATTACAAGAAAATCAGAAGCATATTTTTCTATTTCAAGAATGAGACGGATGACACCCACTTATAGCCACCAAACGACACTATTAATAATCTAATATGGTGAGATGTAACAGATTAGGGACTAACCAAATTGGAATGGACATCCACTGTAGTCACATAACTCGGAGGATAAATATGTCTTATCGGAAACAACATTTAAAGTAAACCGTCTTTTAGGGCCACAAACATTTGTGTGACTCGTATCATTCAGTCTGTTTCTGATTCACATTGCAGTCTGGTCTCAGTCTTTGATTAGGAAGTCTTCTTTGATATAAACACAGACAAACGGACCTCCTATTTAAGTGTCTTGTTTTCATTGTCTCACTTATTCCAAGGTCTTTTCTTTAAGTCTCTGATTACTGACAAATGGGGTAAAGTTTCATTTACTCTTTTATCTTGTGACTGACACATTACTGATGTCTTATGACACATGAGCAGTTCATACATCTAGACAGCATCCAGGTGCTGAGTCTCTGGTGATTTTGTGAGTTTTTTTTAGTTACTCTATTTTGTTTTTACAGAGTGTAATGTTGAACCTTCGTATGATTATGTGTTAATATTTCCAGTTTGTTTGTTTCCCTGCAAGTATGTGTGTTGTGTTCGAAGTCCAACTAAGTCTGACCACAGGTAAGACGTAATGCCAAACTGATCAAAACAAGCTTATCATTCCTGGAAGTGTGGCAGCAACAGTGTGAGCTCATCATCCCCATGAAGACGTAATGGTTACCACGCCCACAAGGCACGAGCCAACACCTGGTGTGTCTATTTGTCCATCTGTGTGAGTGTGAGCGTTTCAACAGACTTTGATCATGGAGCTGAAGGTAAAAACAGTAATTACTGATGTAAACACTAAACGTTCTTCCTTACCCTCCCTATCTGTGAGGAATACCTTGGAGGAAGAGCTCATTGTCGCTCTTTAGTCAAGTCAGTTAGACTGTCAGTCACACACCTTACAGCAAACCCTCCCTTTCCCCCCCCCTCCTGTTTTATCTCTCACCTTGTGTGTCTCCCCCATCACTTCTTTCTCTTTAATCCTGCCTCTGCTCTGATTTCCTTTCTCCTCATGCTACCCGTCAGTACCTCCTTCACCTGACAAACATGAAGGTGATTCGCTCTTTCTTTCCCTCCCTCCTGCTCAGCCTGTCAGTCAGTTCCTCCTTCTCCAGACAAAAGCAAAGATCTATAATGGTGACTAATCTGTTGAGTAAACACATCTCTCTCTAAATGCAACCTGCTTCTTTCTTTTCTCCTAAAAGTGTTTCCCGAACTTCTTCTCTCCCCCACCCACTTTGTTCCTCACCATTTGACCTGTGTCATCTTCTCCCACCTGTTTGTTGTCTCCCTGATTGTATCTCTTCCATTTGTTCTACCCCCTCAGGTTCCCTATGCTTATCTGATGTGGTAAAGATTTATTACAGTTTTAAAATGTTCTTTCACTTGTAATATTCCATTTTTAGTTTTATATATTTGAATCACACTTTCAATGCCCCTGTTTTTCTTGCTTTTATTTTCCTCCCCCATAGTCTGATTCGCCTGTTCTGTCCGTCTGACAGTCAGATGAAAGGCTGCTGGGTGTAAATACAAGGTCAGTCCCATTATGCTCCACTGTCATTATCTCCACCTCAGCTTCCGCTGCCACCAGAGCACATAGCCTGTCATTAGTCACTTAGCTTACTAGCACTGTTAGCTGTTATTTATCATTCCCAGTAGCTTCACCTTCAGTTAGGAAGACTATTTTAGTTTCACATGCACAAGCCATTGGCTTGCCACAATGGGACAGTCTGCTGACAGACAGCATTTTAAACAATGCAAAATGTTTTGATTTTTAGTTCTGTTTGATTTCAACTGATCGTAGGCCATTCTAGTCTGTTTCAAGATGGCAATGGCAGTTTGTCTCGTCCACCTCTTTGTTTGACTAAAATATCGACTTTTAGATGGATTGCAATTCATTTTCGTACATATATTCATGTTCCCCAGAGGATAAACCCAACTAACTGATTTGTACTCTACTGCCAGAGGTTGACATTTCTTTTTTTCATAGTGAATTGTCTCTACTATTATTGGACGGATTGCCATGAGAAATCTTTAATCTTTCAAACACTGGTTCACGATTAAATACCTGCAAGTTAATAACGTGTCACTCACTGTACTTTGTGTTTAGTGCATTCTGACCCACTACACATGGCATACTCTGCTTAACGTAATATCAACAGTATTATTGTTTTTAGCATGTTAGCATGCTGACGTTTGCATTGAACTTAAAGGTCCACTTTGTTTACATACAGCCTAACAGATCGGCTGCATGGCTGTAGATAGTGGGTCTTGTTTTTCTAAATCTATCCAACAAATGTTTTAATAAAAAAAATTTTAAATCTTGAATGTTGAAAGTAGATATATAGGGTTGCTTGAAAGCATTACAAAAGCAACAGACCATTGTGTTTCTTCCACAGTGTGTGGTGCTATACCAATCCAGTTTTTGTTTCTGCTTTGCTGTCAGCCTTCTTATAATTTGAAAGTGTCTTAAACATGTTGTTGAGTAAACTCAGAATGACTAGACATCAAAGCTACAACACTAGCCACAATACAGCACAGATAACAATGCACGGATACACATACAAAAGCATAACGAAGAGACCAAACGGCAGTCGGCAGGTGAGAAACAGAACAGGTTATCAGAATACGCACATTACAGCATCTATTATCGTACTACCATTATTGGATCAATACTGTCACACCAATACAGTAGGTAAATCCTTAAAAAACAATATTCTCCAAGAACAAATATTAAGAACTCAAATGTGTTCTTCAGTAACAAATGAGTGACACAAAGAAAGGGGTGAGACACTTCAAATGTTTGGAGGAGCCTGGAGTTATCTTTACCCACAACTTTCTCTCAGTTGCAGATGAGATCACTTTTATGAACATATTCTGTTCAGTGCAAGAAAGTCTATAAGAACTCATCCAAACAAAAATGATTTAATTTGTTTATAAATGGAGGAATGACAGTATGTATCATACTTAGGGGTGTAAAACAGTATATAAAAGATACTTAGAAATCTGAATTATATAGGAAGTAATGTTTATAGGTAAGACAGAATGAAAGAAAGATGAGTCTATGTAAATTATTGGTATCAAGCCAAACCAGAATAAGTATTATTTTTTCCATATAGACAAACATGTTATTTGTATGGCAATGAGAACATGTCAATCAAAACATTTGCTATCTGCAAAAACGTTTAAGCATGATTGCAAAAATAAAGGCCCTCAAAGCTTTTATTTTGAAAGAAAAAATGTCTAGTTTTATTCTGGCCAAGCTTGATTCAGCTACATAACTCTGGATCTATGGGGGGAGTTGGAGGATCAACAATAACTACAGGGAACTAAAGAGGAAGAGTGATGGATGAAGAATGGGGGGACAGAGGACAGTAGGGTCAGTGTACCTCTGCCAGGTCAGAAAAAAGGACTTGACTTGCGCCTCGCCTCAGAACGTCCCAGTAACTCCGCGCCACAAACTCCTGACTGTCTTTTTTTAGCACCTGTAGGAGCGGTCAAGCAGGGCCAGGGTCAGTTCACCTACAACTCAACCACTTTATGAAGGAAACATCAGCTTCCAATATTGACTAAAAAATCTCATATACAAACAGATCGATTGATTTATATGTTATCATTACATTACTTATACTGTACATATAGAGCATATTCATGAACAGTGTGTTAAACACCCTATTGAACTACCTTCTAAGGGAAACTTCATATTGTTCAGTTTTGACAAACCGGAGAGAACAAATAGTAAACTAACTAGTACTAAGGTACTGGAAATGTTTCGCTAACTCTACATTGGTGAGTGCTGTTTATTAGAATAATTAGCAAAAAACAACTAGTAAAGAGGGAAAATGTGAATGTTTATAATAGTTGTTCTTTCATCACTACAGTTTAGAGAAGTGATCTCCATTTGTAATGTTAGATTTAACAATAAATTCACCCTATCAACTGTGATAAGCACCAGGCATAGAAACCCCTGTAATTGTTTCAAACAAAATAGGAATGAAGGGGTGGTCAAATGTAGGTTTATGTAATTAACCTCTAAAGCAAATACAAAATTCCCAGACCCAAAACATTTTCAGGTGAGTCGTCTGAACATTTTGCTGTCCCAAACGCCACAAAAAAGAGCTGCTGCCTATCTGAACGTATCCTGCTTTGATGAAAGTCGACCATGCTGCCTATCTCCTGACCACCCACCACGCCTGTCTCTCTAGGGACAACGCAGCAGCAGCCATTTTAACATGACCCTGCACTGCTCTTAACTTCACAGTGACAATGCAGCTATCAATCATGACACCGACAGAAGGAGGAGGAGTGTTTGTGCGTGTGTGTGTGTGTATGTGTAAGAAAGAGTGCTTCTAGTCTGACAAGAGGCCAGTGGCTGGTAGTTTACAGTTACTGGACAGCACACATCCATTCTGACATTTTTGCTGCACTATACTACATCTGCATCAATACATTTTCATCACCCTTGGGCTTTAGCAAACATGTCCAGTGGTTATCATCATATCTCTCTGTTGCCTTGAAATGTCCTGCTCTCTATGCGTGTTAACAAATCCCCAACAAAGACAGAAACATTGCCAAACAAACAGCACACGTCCCAAAACAGTCTGAAATGGACAGTGTCTGATTGTGTTTAAAGCTTTAGAGTGCCTCAAGTCATTTTAAATCACATCACTCTCTTTTTGCAAGAGTTCATCTCTCCTGACCCCGTAAATCTATTACTCCTTCACAGCCATCCCCTCTCCATTCATCCCACCCTCTGCCATCGTCCCCCGATCAATCAGCCAGCTGACCTGACAGATGGATGCTCTTGAAGGAAGTCTCTCTCTATCCCGCTTATTCTTTCTTTTCATTCATCCTTTCAACTGTCTACTGTGTTCGTTTGACTGACAACAGAGGATCAGGTGGACCGGGTCAGGGTTAGGCGTTTTTCAAAGACCAGGTCAGGACACAAAAGTGGGTGACAGAGGCATTCAACCAAGTCCTCTAAGTATCCCAATATAATTGACATATACACCTTACAAACGTACCAAAGTCGCCGGAATGAAAGGGTGAATTTTACTTGACAATTTACTTGACACTCTATTGGACAGAGGCAGCAGTGCTTCCTCGCTGAGCTTTGGATGAGAAGGTCTATACCACTCTTGAGTTTGAATAGTAAATATGAAGCTAGAATCAAGTGACGGTTAGCTAAGCATAAAGAATGTAAGCGGGGGAAACAGCTAGCCTAGCTCGGTTTGAAGTTAAAAGAGAAGCCTACTGATAGGCACAGGGACTCTCTGCAGTATCTTTGTCACCGTAAGTTTGCCAGGCAACCAGAAGAGAGGTCCCAAGAAATAGTCTTATGCACAATCCCCTATTAAAACCACAACATAGGTGTAATTACAGGTGTTGGTAGGCCGATTCCAGTACCTGAAATGTTTCATTGGACTAGGCTAGCTGTTTCCCCCTAGCTTGCTTCCAGTCTTAACGCTTAGCTAAGCTAACAGGCAGTTTGCTTTAGCCATATCATTTATAGATTTAAGAGTGGTATTGATCTGCTGACCTCACTATTGGCAAAAAAGTGCAAAAAAGCGCAAAAAAACTATTAATTATTTATGTAATTATTCACAATATTGCCCAATGCAAATTAGGATGATTGATTGAGACATTTTACCCAAAAATAAGGTCAAAGAAATTATAAATGTTTTGATTAGTAAGATGTTATGCAGAAAACATATGTCCAACATGACCACTTATTATTTTATCACCACAATGTGTAAGTCCCATATGTGGTTTATTTAAAAAAAATTACGTTTTCTGCCTTCTTTTACAAATGAAACAAAGTATTATGTCGCAATTTAGCTGACAGAAACAGCTAGCTGTCTGTTCCTCTGTTTATCCTTCCATCCATTTCTTAAACCATCAAAAGACGAGCAGAAGAGAGACTAAGGGGTTATGGTTTTGGATACATACGCTGTTCATGGGGGCAACCTGATATCCATAGAGCTGCATACTCTAGCACACAGAGAGAGACACGAGAAAGAGGAGCACAGAGCATGCAGCCAGAGAGGAGGAGGGAGGAAGAGAGAAGGTAAAATACATGTTAGTACATGCAGAGAGGCTGTGGATACGCTCTTCAAAGGAATGTGTCATTTTCAACACATCCGTGATCACATTTTAGAACAACACACACTTTGCATTACAACACTGTTTCAAGCCCATCCAACACTTGGTTTGGGAATAAAATACAATATATATTTCTACAGTTACAGTAAAAAAAAATATTATTCCATATTTAGGTCGCCAACCTTGAGAGCCTTGAAAGGAGCCTATATAAATAAAATGTATTATTGTTATTATTATATTTGGGTTGGCAGATATTTTACATTTCTGTACAAAACTAGCACTTTTAAAACAGCAGCACTATTATATTTTTGTATTTAGATGTATAGCACATATTTTGTATAGTATTTTATATATTCTGTACAGTTGTTTATTACTCTTTTGTATATATATATATATATATATATATATATATATATATATATATATATATATATATATATATATATATATATATATATATGTTCCTTGTACATTTCTGGTAGTATTTGTGTCATGTTTTATTGTATTCCACTTTTCCATTCCACATTTTTACTATACACAATACTTTTTTAAAATAATATATGTGGTTAATTATTATTGAAGTCTCTCACTATGTTAATGTTATGCACCAATACACATTAATTGTATGTGAAAACCTTCTTGGCAATAAACTAGATTGGATATTCTGATATTGGCATATCTAGATATTAGCTGACATATTGTCATTTGGCTCTAATTCAGCATGAAGGTTTTCAAGCCTGCAGCTATAATGATAAAAAAACATTGTTCAGTGTAGTAAACCATAGTGACCTCTGTTGTTCCAAAACAATCAAAGAAGTGTCAAAAAAGACACATTCTTTTAAGAGTGTATCCCATAACAAGTTCACAGTAAAACAGAGGAGATACCACACTGTCAAAACAGTCTCTAGAAGGGAGCATGCACTAAAACAAGATTACATGAAGGGTTTATCTAACTGTAATACTTGCTTAAATATAGATGACAACAAACTTGGATGATGATCTGTCATTTTCAATACATCCATAAGACACAGCATTTGTTTTACACCTTAAGAAACCGAGAGGTGATGGATGCATTAAAATGCCATTTTAAAAAGGAAGGAACTTACAGTAATGTGTTATTTTTATATTTTAACTGGTACATTAACCAGAAGTTAAATAGCAGCATCACTGACGTCCATAGTATTAATGTTTTCTTCACAATTGGAGCGATTAGTGAAATAAATGTACCTACCTCTCCTCACACACAAACACACACTTGTCCCAGGTTACCAACTTTCTTACCAGCTGTGCCGACTTCTCCGCATCTCCTTTCCTCCCTCTTTTTTCATTTTTTTTCCGGAAGATCTCCTGAAGCTATAATGAGAGAAAGCTCTGTTTGAAGCTTTGAAATTATCATATGCACACAAATTCAATGAGTGCACAGGTTGAAGTTAAATAATTGTTTTCATACTGGTCTATGATATGATTCAAGTATTGGCCTTTTGACAACTTGATTAAGAGATTGTTTGTCTCTAGTTTGACATTTAAAGGGATTTATGGTCACATATTGTGTACTCAAAGTTGAATCAATACTGAAACGCTTGATGCAGAGAACTTCAGTTGTGTTACTAGTAATAGTTAATTCATCACTATTCCCTTTGATTGACTACAGATGTCAATTTTCAGCAGAAAGATCAGAGCTCATCACCAAACACTAATTTGTTAAGGTATACTCCCACAAGATCATCAGCCATTACCATCCCACTCCCAGCAGCCTCCACAGGGATTATGATCACTTCCTGCCTGCAGCAGTGTTTTCAGTTGAAAATCTGTTGGTCCAATCCCACAGGGAAAGTGAGACACATGCAGACATCTAGGTTTTATTCTAAAGAAATTTTTTTACTCAAATGCTCTATAGATTATCCGTTGAAAAGTAAAATGGAAATCAGCTTTTAAATACTGTGAGTGTAGCAAATAGCTTCAGGCCTTTGGGATTCAAGGTTCATAAAAACATGAATCGTCCATCCCTGTTTCACTTCACACTTATTCTAAATATCTATGATATCATAGCATTGCCCATCTGTGTCAGCAGTGATGTTAAAAATAACATGAATTCAGTCATTGGGTGGATTTTCTCCCAGTATCAGAGACTCACCACCAAGAACTCCCTCTTGTCCACCATCTGGTTGCCGTCTGCATCAAACATATTGAAAGCAATCTTAAAGCCAGCATGGGGCTCTGGAGAACAGAAAGGAGAGAACATAGGGTGAGGGTGTGTGTGTGTGTGTGTGTGTGTGTGTGTGTGTGTGTGTGTGTGTGTGTGTGTGTGTTAAGCAATTCTAAATCCAGAAATAGCATGGGAAGAAGTGGTATACAGGCTATACAGGGGGGAGGTGGGGCATGTGAATAAATATATATGGACTTTAAGATACAGTTAATATGTATTTATTTATTGAACAATTCGATTTACTTTAAAGGGGACCTATCATGAAAAATGCACTTCTGTACGTCTTTTATACATGTGTCCCCGGTGTGTCAGGGAACTCACCAAGTGTCAGAAAACACAACCCTCTCTCTTTTCCTCCATACCCAAATATCTAAAAAACGGGGCTGCAACGGATCTGATACAGACTGATACAGATTTGAAATTGTTCTGACGTCAGAAACGGGGTGCTCCGCCTATATGGGCAACTCTCCAACTATCAGGGGAAAGAGAGGTTGCCGTGGCATGGTAACAGCATGGTAACAGCATGGTAACACCATGGTAACAGCATGGTAACATGACGCTCGTGCCTCGCCCCCCTCCTTTTCAGGGGGGCGTGGTCAGCTGCAGCTCATTTGCCACAGAATCAGCCCTTGTGAAGACAGGGCTGGAATAGAGCAAATAGAGCGAAATGAGGCATGGCTAAAATGCATGATCTGTTTGGTATAACATGTTTTATATAGGTATGGCCCTACAATATATTATTAAAATATTGCATGATAGGTCCACTTTATGTTTTTTCTCCTTCTCCGTGTCTCTCTCTTAATTTCCTTCTTAACCCAAGGGAGAAAAACACATTTGTATCATTATGGTAGCAAACCGTCTCCCAAAATAAGCACAGCATACTGCTAGAGTAAAATCAGAAAGCAGAAGATGAGAAGAGGATTGTAAAGAGACTGAAAAGACTCACTTGTCAGGATGCAGAGCAGGAACAGGTACTCTGTGTATGAGACGATGCCTGGTAATGAGACCAAGACAGAGAGAGTTAAAGAAAAGGTCACATTCAACACACACAATGTTTACAGATGTTCAAAGACCAGACACACACACACACACACACATGCACACACACACACATACACACACAATCCCCCCCTTTCATGAAGATAGTATCTAAAAATGTGTCTTACGGAGCTGAGCTGCCAACAGCCATTTGACCACACACCGTTTCTTTTTCCACACCCCAAGTGTCCAAAGTAAAGACACTGGTTGGTGGGGTGTGTGCATGTGTATGTGTCTGTGTTTGGATAAGCAAGTGAAAAATGTCTCAGGAGGTGATCCTTTCTTGCCTCAGGCCCATTTAGGAATCTTTGTAACTCTGTCTCATCTCTCTCCCGCTTTTTCGCTTTCTGTCTGATGGCTCAGATAGTTCAGGGTGACTCGCTTGAGTGTTACGGGAGACTGCTTTCCCATGTGTGTGTGTGTGTGTGTGTGTGTGTGTGTGTGTGTGTGTGTGTGTGTGTGTGTGTTTCAGTGAACATGACACCAATGAAAACCAGTGTGAGCCTAGTGTTTTCCTGATGCCCGACTGCTTTGTGTAGAGGAGCTGGTTTGGAACTGAATTCTCTTTTCCTCATGTAGCCTGAGCTGTGTAAAGACCAGGAGATACACTCTGAAAGTGCTCGGGTTTCTCAAATACATTCTGGATGTTTGTGCTCACAGACTTTCAGGGAAATGTTGTTACTAATCCTCATTAGGAGAAAACCTCTCCATCAAAGTCAATGATCAGTGTAAACTAAACTGAATGTAGGTGATAACACTGTTTGCTATTTGTATATTTAAATTACATTATTTATGCAATTCACTGATTATTATATTCTATTTAGAAAACTCTGCTTGTAATTACTATGCATAGTAAATACAAAAAGATATATGTTTACCTTCTATTAAATAGCACGTTTTTTTATAAAAGTAGTAGGGGATCACTGTCGCACTGACATTTTCATATGACAGGAGCACTGACTTATGATCACTCAAATAAAATGTATCCTTTGCGTATACTTTATATGATTTTGAACTGGTGATAGGGTTAGAAAATCTTAAACATCCATCTAGGTCCACATTAGTGTTGACATCAAGTGTAAACCAAATCTATTACTGTAACATAAAAGTGGTAAATCTGATCTCACTGAGAAACAACAGTGGATCAGTCTCCTGTAGCTTTCAGCTGACTACTTCTAGCAGTTTAACAGGTACACCTCAGTCCAGACACCTTTCATAAAGCAGAGACGTTCCTATCTAGCAAAATACCTCACAATTGAACACTGAAATAACTTTTAAATGTAATATTCATATTTACACATAAAGTAAAAGAAACAATAGCTGTTGAACATTGTTTTCAACAAGCTACAATAGACGTCATGTAAATGCCCAACACTACTTATATGTATTTTCAAGCCCACCACACACACACACACACACACACACACACACACACACACACACCACACACACACACACACACACACACACACCCACACACACACACACACACACACCACAACACACACACAACACACATCACACACACACACACACACACACACACACACACACACACACACACACACACACACACACACACACACACACACACACACACACACACACACACACACACACACACACACACACACACACACACCCACACACACACACACACACACACACACACACACACACACACACACACACACACACACACACACACACACACACACATTAAGGTTAGGTTAAGGATAAGGGTTAGGCATGTGTTGGTTATGGTTAAGGTTAGGATAAGTCTCCAGGAAATGCATGTAAGTCAATGTAATGTCCCCTGAAGTGATGTATACATGGTATGTGTGTGTGTGTGTGGTATACATATGTACTCTTTTCATCAGTAAGGAATATGTGTGTTAAGAGTTGGAGGCCAGCCTCTCAAAAAATCATCCAATGATCTCAGATCCTCTTCGCATTGTGTGATTAAGCAACAGTCTTGTTTATATTCAAAAACGTTCACAAGCTTTTCTGTTGACTGGGATCAGCTGATTCTCAACACTATTTGGTTTTGTCGGTATCTGGGAAGTCCTTAGACTTCAAACAAGCAGTGTCATTTTATTTAATTATTATTTTAAAATTGGTTTCGGGATGCAATGTCTTATACACTGTAAAACCAGGAGAAAACCAGTTATTTTTCCAAGCTACATTCCTGTATTTCACCTTGTATACAGATGTGTAGGTTATATTCGTATATAACCTACACATATATATTTGTATGAGAAAAGAGCATGTGGCTTCCCAAATCCCTATCCCCTCCAGGCTCCAGTGATGCAGAGCCAGTCACTGCTTTACCCCCAAAGCAACAATGTGGTGCATGAAACAGCAGGCTGGTTCCCTGTGGAGAACAACATGCTGGAGCGGCAGACAGAGGCTGAGGCACTCCAACCATTATGGGAAGAGACACAGTCAAGATGCACGAGGAAAATCTGAAATATTCACGTGGACTCTAAAATGTAGTGCATAACTGTGTATGCCATTTTTCCATCTGTATGTGCATACTTTGAATACAATTTTTAAGTGTTTTCAGCACTGAAGTGTCATTTTATGAGTCTATATATACCTGTCAGTAAGCTAAAGGGAACCTGCAGCAAAATCAGAAATTATATAAGTGTTTTCAGTTGACACTAACCAATCTCAAACACCTGTGCAAAATACTTGGCCTCTTTCTTCCTTCAAATATCACTTCTTTCACTCATGCCGCCACCTTAAAACATTTTTTAAACATTTCTTAAAATTAATGTTTATTTCATTTATTTCCTAACTGTCACTACTGGATTTTTAAAAGGTGGCATAATAAATACAGGAAGCAGGCTTTTAGGGTTGGGAGTATGTGTGAGGAGTTGCAGGTTTTTAAGAGTGAAAAGTGAGAAACCAGCCATCAAGACAACGACAGGCAGCACAAACTGAATATTAGCCTATAGTCATCATCCACACTTATCTTACTGAGCCTCTAAGGTTGGAAATGGTAACTTTGGTAACAGTCTTATTCCATCACCCATCTTCAAGCTCAGCCTTTCTTTTTTTTTTACTCAACTACCCATCACAAGTTTTGTGATGCCAAATTTGACCAGTGGTGTAAAGTGGGGCACGCTCACACAAAGACAAGCCACTACAATATAATATATGTTTATGAATCTTCGTTATGAATGTACAAAGACAAGAAGCAAAAGACTGGAGTGAAACAACTGCGAGATGTTGGTGAGCTAAAAGCGTCTCAATTTAACATTCAGGGCATTAAAACGGATAGAGTGCTGAAGACGGGAGCCAAAAACCACCTAAATATTTGAAATAAAGGCTTTTCTAGTAATCTTAGTGTTCAGTTAATTTACCTCTAATAAATAATAATCAGACCCTTAAGACTTGAGAGTGTCATCTTTATATACATTTTCACTCCCTGCTCTGCATGTGTCTTTCTTGTCAATGTTCTATTCCCTGCTGTCCTTACTTCCTCTCGCATCTCCTTTTTCATTTCTGCTTTTTCTCCAGTTTTCTGTTTTTAAGAAAAGGACGAGGGCGATGCTTCTGGTTATTGGTCCGTGAAGTCTAAATGTAGAACACACTCACAACCCATTAGTTGCATGGTACATTATCACGGTAGATGAAGATAGGGTATGTTATATTTAGCATCTCCGTGTGTGTGTGTAATTATCACTATGGGGACTCACTCCCGGACTGTACGATTCCTCTTTTACACACTCCTAAATCAAATACTTAAATTAGATCTCTCCCTCTATCTGTCTTTGGTGCTGTTTAATTATTCTGTTTCCATACTCATTGAAGAGAAGAGAACAAGAGGAGAAAAAGAGAGGAGATTTATTTTTAGATTTTTCAGCAGGTTGTTTGGCTGTAAGGAAGGACAGCATGGTTTCAACCCCGGATTAGAGACACCTACAGTGAAACACACACCCACACACACCTACAGTGACACAAACACACACACACACACACACACACACACACACACACACACACACACACACACACACACACACTATTTAGTCACACATCGGCAGGTAAGCCCTGGTATTCATGAAAATCTACAGAAAATGGTGTACCATTTATGCAAATGTTTCTTACTGACAAAAGGCAATATTTGACCTGTATATATAAGTTATAGCAAAATCAGTATAATGTGTATATTTAAAATGCAATAGTATAATATCGACATAACTACACAACCTAATACATAGACATTTACTGACCTTGTTATTATCTGACCTCTCTGATAGCAAATATATTAGTGTTATTTAAGTGTGTGTGTGTGTGTGTGTGTGTGTGTGTGTGTGTGTGTGTGTGTGTGTGTACTCTCTCTTACCTCGTTCTCTCAGGTTGCGGAACAGTTTGGAGGATCCTCTCCATACTGGGGGAGTTTCTACCAAAATCTTCTCCAGCTCCTGACAAATGCATAAAAACAAACACACACATATGTCAATTAACTCAAAACCTACACCTTCAAGCTTCAAACAATGACATTTGCATTGACAGAGACAGTGGGTATCATGCAAGGATTCACAATAAAACTATCAAGTGAAAAAGTAACAAAGAAAAATGTAAAAACAAGAAAAGTGTTTTAAGATTTAAAAATTGTGTTTTCTCTTTCATATTTCTGAGAGCATGAGCTGCCAACATTAATTGGATGTAAATAGGTCACTGGTAGAACAATGGAGCAATGTTTGATCAGCAGGTTCCTGTTTTGCATGTATCTCGTGCTCTACTAGAATGACCCCGTGGGTAACACGATACATATTGGTGCCTACTGCAGAGAGCAGAAATGCAAATGTATAATATTTGCAAGAAACGCTTTCCACTGATAAACAACTGGTAGTTGTAAGGCTCAGAGAAGACGGGGGAAAGTAGACAATCTATTAAACACATTTGTTGTGCCTCATACGGTAATAGACACGACGGTCTTGGTAAAAAGACTCCAAATGCAAACATAACCAAACACAGGGTACCTTTAAGATTGTATTGGGCTTTTAAACTGGTAAGAGAAAATGATGTCCTGTAGTTCTACAATATTTCAAGAAACATATAATTAACAAGTCAGTTAACTATGGGTTGTCCAACTGATGTTAATACAATTGCATTACAGAAGTCACCTGGTTGGTGCCAATTGAATGGAACAATTGCTATATTTACATATGACTATTTTTCCATTTGTTATGTTAAGTTGTAGTGGAGAATTTAACACAGATTCAAATGTTCAAAGGTGAAGGGGTCAGGATACTTTCTGCAGCCGCTATATATCACTCTTTAAACACCTGGACTGATTTTCATAGTCTAACTCTTACCCACATAAGTGACCAGTATATATAGGACATATATCGTTTACATGTGGTGGCCGCTAAAATCTTCCTTCACATGTTTTATTTCCTTGCATAATGCGACATTGAAACCAATAATGATGTGCAATCATGCAAACATGCTAACAGATTCTGTCTCTGAAACAATCCTGGTAACATCTGTATTTTGACTGCAGTGTGCAACAGATGTAACATGCAGCAGCAGCAGGAACAAGCATCAGGAGTGTGTGTCCCACCTGTTTGGCCAGGGACCTCCAGGGCCTCTTGTCTGCCAGGGAACGAGACAAAAGAGGAGAGAAGAAGAAGGGAAAGAGGAGAAGAGAGTTTGGGTGGGCTTGGTTAGATAGCATCTGTATGATCTAGAAATGGGTCTTAATGTGCCCGGTACAGTCACAACACACACACACACACCAACAGGCACAGACACACTCACTGTATATACACTGTCATCATCACAGGCCCATTTGTACCGTCTAAAGTGCCCCGTGCTTGTCTTTGTAGTACGTGGAATGTCCCCGTAAAAGCACATACTACTTTTGTTCTGTTTTATACAACAAAGTTCATCTAATTCAACTTCAAAGGGGGCATTAGAGGATGTCGGCTGCTGAGAGGGTATGTGCGGCTGTATCGTATGTCAGTGAGCCTGGCTGGATGTAAACAGACACATACAGGTGCACAGTTTGCACGCAATACAATCACATGCGCGCTGAAGGAAGGAATGGTAGCTCTTTTGGAAGTTTTGGTTTTGATCATCTCAACTTGTGAGGGCATTTTTAAAGCAGTTGTCACAAAGTAAAAAAATAAGTGAAGTGTCTGGTTTAGATATTTACTGGAGAAAGAGCCAATATGAGCAAATGGAATGTGGACAAGTAGAGTGTGTGTGTGTGAGTGTGTCTGTGGGAGTCGGTGTGTGTGTGTGTGTGTGTGTGTGTGTGTGTGTGTGTGTGTGTGTGTGTGTGTGGTGTGTGTGGTGTGTGTGTGTGACTAACATTAACCTCAGACTAAACATTAGCTGTAAAGCCATCTGCTTTGAGGCTGGCTGGGCCAGGGCTAATCTGTTAGGACTGGCAGCAGGCTGACAGAAACAGCAATGACGTGTTTAAACCAACTAAAGGGTTTTTAAACTTTCTGTAAAAAATGATCTATTTTACACCTGGCACTAGCATCCATATTGGGAGATACATTTTGGATCAGATGTGTCCATCAGCAAACTAAAAACACATTATTATGTTTGATTTGGTCGGTTATCAAAAGCATATAAAGATATAAAAATGCTTGTGTACCAAAAAGGAAAATAAAGAAATACAACTTTAGCATCCAACTCGCCCAGTTATGTGCAGTAGCATTGTGAGTTTCTGAAATAGGTGTGTATTATATAATAAATGATGTCACGTGTAAGTGTAATCATTCAAATCTAGACACAGTTCAAATGTCATGAAAAACCTGTATGGCTGCGTCAAACTGAAATGGCTCATACTAGAGGATGTAGTTTCCCTCAAATGTAGTTTCCCTCAAAGCCAAAACATGTTTTAAAGTTAAAAGCCCTTTGGACCATGAAAGCAAGGTCTCTACACAATATATAAAAGCTACAATAATCTACTCTAGGTGGATAGGAACCCACATTATTATGTCCCATGTAGAGTGTTGAACCCGGTGAAAAAGTGTATTTGAAACATACTTTTGGGTTCGCTCATGGTGACCGACTCGATGAAGTTCTGAGGAGTCATGTAAAGCTGCCCATCGTACTCCACAGAGCTGAACATGCGGAAGCGATGCTCATGGGACGACATGTACACGTCTCCTTCCTCAAAGTCAAACGGACGTGTCTGCAGACATAAAAACAAAACAAAACGCAGAGCAAAATATTAATCTATTAAATAAAATATTATTAATTTTAATTTTTTTTTTTTAAAGAGTCAAAAGAGAATGCATAATCAGAACAAAATAACAGTTAACAGAAGGACACAAAACAGTGAAAGTAGTGCATTTTACATTACTTACAATAAATCATAGTGAGTGATGTTAAAGTATAGGTATTACCAAAGGCACATGTCATAATACTTTAAGTGTTTTCCCAGCAGGCTTCCCCATCTAGTAAGAGGGAACTCTGACGCACAGACAGCAGAATCTAAACTGTCCGTGCCTCTTCACTGCTTTTGAATTTCTTTAATGAGGAGATCCATCTATTCTTGGCATCAACTTTTCAACTTGCACCTCTGGCACAGTACAATAACAGGAAAAAGGGGCGCACGAACACACATACACACACAAATACTTTGTCACTACTTTCTACTTGATTAGCATCTCTCCCTATCTCTCTCTCCCTCTCTCTCTCTCTCTCTCTCTGTGCGAGGAGCCAGGGCTTCAACTTGATTAGCTGCAGAGCAGGAGAGCAGCTCCCACAGATTGTGCTGCATGAAGCGGTGTAATTAGCAGAGAGGTTTCCAAATGTAAACCTGTTTGGCCGCAGGGCCCAGCGCACCGAGGTTCCTGCTCAGCGCAGCTAACATGCTAATGAGCACACAGATTCATTCATAAAGCTTTGATGCTGCCTTCACCGAGGGGGCTTTTGAAGGCGTGAATAGGAGATGAGCTCTCGGCTTCATAGGAATGCACTGTAATCAAGTGTAAGAGCACAGGCGCCCGTGGCTTTGACTCTCACTAATGAATGAAGTTTATAAAGTTCTGCAAAGGCAGCTCGGTGCCAAGCAGCACGACATGATGTGAAAAGTAATGCAAGCTCCTCGGGAAAAATATATTTAAATGGCAGTGATTCGAAATGACATTCAGTGAGGTACACCGTGTTCTTGCGTGGTTATAATGATATGTAGCCACAACTAAACCTGTCGCCAAGCCTTGTTCTCCTAACTGCAAAGCAGATGCTCCAGGTGCTTTCCCCTCAGGCAACCCAGTGTTCTCCATCTGCAGATTTAAGTCCATCTCTTCATTTTTTTGTTAATTTAGTCATATTAAAGTACAATCTATCTGGCTAAGGTGCCAGCATATATGAACCAGTTCTTAAGTCTGAGGTGTTAAAATGTCAATGTTTTTCAGCTCCTTTTGGAATCATACAAGGCAAGGCAAGTTTATTTATAAAGCACTTTCAACACAAAGTGCTTTACAAAAAATGAAAGACATTAAGAAAATGGCATTTAAAATCAGTCATTAAAAAGAAAAGCTAGTAAAATAAACATTAAAAGAGAAAATACATGGATAAAAGTTACAGTGTAGTCTAAGATATGAATAGTTCAATTAAAAGCAGCGACAAAAAGAAAAGTCGTCAGCCTGGATTTAAAAGTAGTCAGAGTTGCAGCGGACCTGCAGGTTTCTGGGAGTTTGTTCCAGATATTTGGAGCATAATAACTGAACGCTGCTTCTCCATGTTTAGTTCTGACTCTGGGGACAGAAAGCTGACCACTCCCTGAAGACCTGAGAGATCTGGATGGTTCATCATTTAGCAGGAGGTCAGAAATGTATTTTGGGCCTAAACCATTCAGTGCTTTATAAACTAGCAGCAGTATTTTGAAATATATTCTTTGACACACAGGAAGCCAGTGTAAAGACTTCAGAACAGGAGTGATGTGATCCACTTTCTTAGTGTTAGTGAGGACTCGAGCAGCAGCGTTCTGAATCACCTGCAGCCTTCTAATAGATTTTTTAGTGAGACCTGTGAAGACACCATTGCAGTAGTCGAGTCTACTGAAGATAAAAGCATGGACAAGTTTTTCCAAATCCTGCTGCGACATTAGTCTTTTAATCCTAGATATATTCTTTAGGTGATAGTAGGCTGATTTAGTAACTGTTTTAATGTGACTGTTGAAACTCAGGTCAGAGTCCATGACTAAACCTAGATTTCTAGCTTTATCTGTTGTTTTGAACATTGCAGACTGAAGCTCAGCGCTAACTTTTATACATTTATATCGCGATAGAAGATTTTGGACATATCGTGCAGCCCTATGCTGCACGTGTCTCTTGATTGCCTGCTTTACTGTCTTTCCTTCAGGAAAATACAGACTCTGTACCTCTGAGACTTACATTATTCAAGCTGATTGGCGTTCCTTTACCTATGTTAGGAGTTCTTCTAGTGCCAAGCTGGCAAAACATTCCCAAGTGGTCCGTTGTCCATCTGAACCCAGCAGCGCCCAAACGCTGAGAACCACTCTGCTGGAACCATAATCTCCTTATGTGATTCTCAAGGTTCCCAATCATCCAACCAGACATCAAGTCACTCTGTATGAAAGTAATTCAGACAAATTGTTTTCTGAGGTCTAAGCTAAGTTTGGTCAAGCCAACGTGTTCCTTAGTCAGGCATCCTTACTGTTCTTCTTATAGGCAGGAAACGATATCCCAGGCTGTTTAGAAGATCAAACCTAGTCTCACAGCCTTCATAAACAAAACATGAAAATACTTGATCAGGATTGGTCCCAAAAAATCTTGATCATGACACCGACTGATCATAAAGCAGCTAATTTGTATATCAAATACATACTCCGGGTTATCTTCCTAACAGCTGCAGTCAGGATTAAGTCAGTGGTCTTTTTTAATTATGGATGTAAATATTGAGTATTCTGTTGTCTCTGGTTTGTAGGCAGAAGATGTAGGCTTCCTTATTTTTAAAGTAGAAATTAACAACAAAATGAACATGCTAGACACTGCAGGCAATATGTCAAATGTAGGTATGCATGCTTATATGCATGTTCTTATGTCAAGCAAGTGCATGCATATATTTCTGTTCAAGAATGCATACATGTATACATACTGTGAATACAGGCATATCAAGCGCACATGCATTAAAGTAGTATAAAGATTTAGAGATATCTGGAATAGCGCTGCAACAAACACATTTCCTCACCAATCAAGGCTGCTGACTATTTGCTTCACTAATTGTTTGGCCTAATAAAATGTTAGGAAATAGTAAAAGGTAGTGTTTCCAAAACTGAAGGTACTTCTTTTATTGTTTGTATTGTTTTGTCCAACCATCAGTCTAAAGCCCACATTCTGTCACCAACTAATTGTTTTCAGATTTTCACAAATGATAATATAATGGCACTGAAAGTGGTATAAAGTAAGTTCACCACTAACGTATCACATTTTTTTAATTCAGGAAAAATCATCATCTTATGAATGCCGAACATAAAAAAATATAGAAAGTAGTTAAAAAATTATTCCAGCTGCAAAATGTAAGAACCTTTTACATGTTTAGGCGTCAATAATTCTTAAAAAAAATACTATATATATATGAGTATAACTTCTGAGTAGCTCCCTTCTCCGTAATGATTAATTGTATGTATTTATCGTTTTACTTTTGGTTGATTTTACTGCTCTGAGTAATACATTACAAACTTTAACTTGTACTGTGTTGTTTTTAACATGTGGAATGGTTAAGTTAAAAGTATCGGAGTACTTCTTACACAGCTGGAAAAGGTTAACTATAATTATTTCTCAAGCAACCAAATATTCAACATCAAACTGCAGGAACTACTTAGCTATTCAAGTATTTGGCCTTTTGGAAACTAGTTACAACTCTGAAATGTGTGTATTTGATTTTAAAGTGTTAGCCTTGAACAGATGTGGAAGAAGTATTCAGAGCTTGTACTGCAAGGTCCCATGTCACGCTTTTCCGGTTAGTACCCGTCCCCTTGTGTGTTATGTGCTTTTTCTGCATGGAAACGGTCTGCAGAGTCACAAACCCTCAAAGTACACCCTGTAGCGAGTAAAACTCTAACACAGAAAAGACCTGTCTATGCTGCCCCAGAAGGCCTCGTTGGAGATTTCTCTTTTTCCATTGTTTACTTCTTGGGTATAGTGACGTATTTTGGGTATAGTGACGTAACGTAATTGGTCCAAATGGACCAATCTGCGGAGCCGTTACGTTACGTTCACAGAGCCGTTACGTTTGGACCAATCCGCGGACTTCCTCACACTCACACACTCGGCGGGACGTTGCGAGGCTCGCTGCTGCGAGGAGCGGAGAGTGTGAGCTGGCTCACTGGTGTGGGGTCGGTCGGCGAGACAGTGAGACACCACGGAACTCAGCCTGGGCACACACACAAACTCCCAGCCAGGCTGCGGGTGTGTGTGTGTTTCGGGCAGGGTTTCGCTGTCTCGCAGACGGCCACTGGGCTCACAGGGAGGGAGGGGGGGCAGGAGCTCCAACAAGCCGTTTAGGACAGAGAGTGAATACACATACTATACAGAGATAATCAGTAGAAATGGCCATGACAAGTGTAATACTGTTACCAGTGACAGTCCTGCATTCAAAATGTTATTGAAGTAAAAGTACAAAAGTATTGGCATCTAAATATACTTAAAGTACAAAAAGTAAAAGTACTCGCTATGCAGATTGGCCCATTTCAGAATAATATAAGATATGTTTGGATTATAATTACTGATGCATTAAAGTGTTATTGAAGCTGGAATAGGTGCAGCTAGTTTGAATGACTTTGTACAGTATACTGCAGAGTAGATTGTGAATGTTACTCCAAGTGTAACTAAAGTCCTTTAAAGGTGTTTTGTGTATGTTTGTGTGTAGTGGAGTAAAAGTACACTATTTATCTCTGAATTGTAGTCGGGTAGAAGTAGGCTACAAAGTAGCAAAACAGTACAATTCTGAAATTGTACTTAAAGGTGGGGTATGTAATTTTCGAGAAACCAGCTCGAGTGGCTATAATTTGAAAGTACACAACCGGAAAAAATCTGCCACTTCCTTACAGAGCCCCTCCTCCAACACACAAGAACGTGCACATGATGACCAATGAGGGCACGAGATAAGTTTGTGCACAGATGGAAGGCTGACAGGCAGGTAGGCCATCCAGTTATTTTAGCCGGGCCGGCTAAAATGCTTTTTACAGCGCCACGGCTTCCACAGATGAACATTTGTTATGTATTTATTGTCAAAGCATTTAACATATTCATTGCTATTGGGATGTTAAGAGCATTCCATGGAATATAACAAAAAGTGTTTCTGAAATAAATTACATACCCCACCTTTAAGTACAGTAAATGTACTTAGTTATTTTTACACCATTGGCCTTGAATGCAAGATGTTGCGTAACATCCCCACCGTGTTGTCATTTCAGCACCAGCTCAACCGGAGAGCGACATTTCCACATATGCGCGCGCACATCATCCTGCAGCCAAAACAGTGAGCGAGCTGTTTCCACTGGGCGTGGGAACAAATGACTCCGTTTATCCGTCCGAGAGGAAAAACTATGACTACAAAAAACAAGTAGGCTCGTCTCACTGAGCCGACTTTGGTCTGAAGAAGATGTGAAGCTCTCTGCCGTCTCTCTCAATGGTCTGTCGTTTTTACCCCACAGCCCTTCATACCGAGGCCCCCTATGTCAACACTGAAATCAACACGTTTCCTGCCACTGACTTTCCTGTCTACGTGTCTCTAAAGCCTGCTGTTTCTGTACAAAATATCGGCCTCCTACCTTCTCCTTGGCAATAACGGTCGGGATGGACGGCAGCAGACCGTTGTTTTCGTGACACCCCATCCTCTTCCTGCCTCTGCCGCTCCACGTATCGTTGTAAAAGTAAGCCGCCACGGCACCTCCCGTTGCGAGACACATCCCGACAGCCTGACATTTCCGTGTCCTTCCTCCACTGGCCGTCTGACCGCCGAAGAGCTCGGTTCTCGCCGCCGTCCAGAGGTTTAGCTTACCGGCCAGTGCTGCCACTCTGCGGAAAGCGGCCATTGCTGCTGTTGTTGCTGCTGCTGCTGCTGCTGTCGCTGTGCTGCTGCTTTGATACAACTTTGTAGGCAGCACAAAGTATCGCTTTTCATCGCGAGATGTGCGGGCACTCTGTTGATGCTGAGGCTGAGAGCTTAGTCCCTCGGGAGGATTTGATGCTTCACTGAATGAGAGTGGGTGATTACATTTAAACCGCGATCAATGATAAACAAGATTCAGTCGTAGATAAACAGTGTAGCCAATATAGTAAGATTACATTGAATTTAACTAAGACAATTACATGAGACTGGATTCATTCAAACAAAAGTTATATTAAAATAGGCATACTTTAAAGTTGACACATCAAATCTCAAAATGGGGGCTACCCTAATTCATGAACTTTATATCATATTTTACAGTCCTGTTATCAATAGCAGCGCTGTACTCTGTTAGACTAATAAAGGTATTCTGATTCTGATTATAAGTATGTTCTAAATCAATGTGTTGTGTCAATTCTTAATCAGCAAAATAACATGTGTATGGTTGTCAGATAAATGTATTGGAGTAAAATAGATACTCATCAAACGTGCGAAAGTAGAAGTATTCCCAAACATTTTTGAAAAAAAAGAATAGAGCTCAAATATAACCCTAACTCTAAATCTTGGAATAAACTTGAAAAACATCTTGGTTTACACAGGGGAATTTCTAAGTGACCAATGATATATACATTTGTCACTCTGCACTTTCCATTGAGGGTTAGTGGGGTATCACATTTCTAGTGGGAAGTTTAAGATCAAAGGAGCCAATGGAGAGCAGATATCAAACAGATATCAAAGATGAACTCTTCATTTAAGTCTTTACATGTTAGACTTATGTTAACCTGATGGGGCTTTTTCTTTACCTTTGATGCTGAGAGAATAAAGGGTAGAAGTCTAATAGATGTGCCTGTCACCTGTTCTCACATGAAGCACCGAGGATCACTCCTATGAGCTCCATTTAGCCAAAACCGCTTGATATAACTCTTGAAGGGGTTTGATATAGCTAATAAGCCCTTAATTTGTCCCTTTAATATCACAATCCAAACAACTTTTTGCCGATCACGGTGACTAATAATACTCACCTAATTTTTTATCCTCGAGATGGAAAATGCTAAATAATTCATGCAAACATAATATCTGTACAAAAAAATCCTTGGATGTTAAATGCCCACAAGTTTGACATGTAATTTAAGGTGGTCCGCCAGGTGTTTAATATTGACTGTTGCATAACATCTCTCAATTCAAGTATTTACATTGACCGAAGCAATAGCACACTATGTGTTGTATCCCAATAGCCAACCAGTTTGTCCAATAAAGGTAAAACATTAATTGTTGTGGTTTATTTATATTTGAACGAGACCTATCTACATTTTGAGAGAAAAATAATCTGAGTTTACGCCTATTTCTAAGTGACATACATAAATAGTAATGGAATTAAACAAGTCTACATTTTCATAGGGACCTTTTCAATCTTGCTTTAAATGAGGACCCCTGGAGTTCCCTAGACCAATGTTTGGGAACCACTTGCATTAATAACCTCTAGGCTACTTATTTAGTTATTCCATTATCCAGGCATTCGATTAGGTTGTAATTTCTTTTTGTGTGTATGTGTGTGTGGGTGGGTGATGGGGGTATAACCCTAGGGGCCTCCTCCTCCTCCTCTCCATTGACTGCTTTGGCTACATGGGCTTCACTCTCAGTCCTACAAACAGGGCAGTAAACTAACATAACGTTTATTTTAAAGTAGACCATGTGACCCTGGGAACTGTTTACTTGCACCTTGTGTGTGGCATTGCAGTTGACATCTTCATTGTGGCCAGGTCGATATCCAATACATCAGGATCTGATCAGCCTGGAGGCGATACCGATCGATCGTGTCCCCTTTTTTAAAAAAAGTTCATTTTTTTTTACTAGTCATAAATAATAATGAAGTGAGGGAAATAGGGAGGAGTAGGTAGCATGCCACGCGCAAACACTGTTTGTCTGCCTTATACACTGTTGTACACAACCAGTATACACTAATGTAATGTATGTATAGGCAAGCACGACAGTATAAGAATAACGTATAAGATTAAAAGCACATGCAATTGTCCCACCTCTTCCTGTCATGCTTTGCTGGACAAATCGACACTAATACGAAATGACAATGCGTAGCGACCACACGCACGCACAAAAACACCTCTGCACCTTCAACTCATTTATCAACACAACTCCCAAGGGACGGGGCAGCTGTGCACTCGCGTGCGTTTGTGTGCGCGAGCGCGTGTCTCCATAGATGCCAAAATCAATACCATAAAGGCTCGAACATGGCCCTTGTGCTTGGATAAACCTCAGTCTTAAATTAAACATGCACCCCAAGCAACACAGATCTGAACAAATGATATGGCATGAATGAAGAAAGGAGGTCAGGTTTAATATTTTCTTAAGGCTACAGGTCAACCATTAATCTATTGGCTTAACATTTTTGGTCTAAAACAAAATACTGTAAATGTGCATACATGTAGGCAATACTATAATTTTTTCTGCAAATGAAGCATCATTGAAATTAAAATCTTTGGTCTGCAATGAGTTCGTTTTATTTTTATTTTTGGCAGAACGTGACCAATACCTGACGGCAGTTGTTTCGTTAAATATATGGCCGACGCAATACGACCAAACGTTTGATTAATAAAACAGATGTTTATAACTGCACATTTACATAAAGAATTACCAGCTTCTGAAGCCCTTCAAGTGTCAAGTCAAGTGTCGGGGTATTATCTGAGCTTGCAGTTCAAACAGGTATATTCCCCTCTTCTGGTTGTTATTGCCTGATCCCCTTACAAGATCCCTGCACTTTGAAGCCTCAGTGTCTTTGATTCGTCTTTTTAAGACCACAATTAAGGCTATGGGCTCCTGCGCTGTTCAAAGCCCAGTGGAAAGATCAATGAAGGGATTGACAGTCAAGTGATGTCGTTTGCACAGGTGTGTGTGTGGGATCATGTGTACGGTTGTGTGTCTGTGTTTGTGTCTGTGCGGGCGCTCTAAACGTGCGACTGGGTTACATAAAACGGGGGCAATAAATCAACAGTAGAGTGCGAAAATTACGCAAATGGGGGCTTTCTGTCTGTCTCTCCCGCTGCACCTGAGTCATTTCGAAACGGGGGCGTGGAGTTGTAAAGCGTTTAGGGTAATGGCAATATCACTTTCATGCTGTTTGACACACTCTCTCTATGTCCATTTCACACACGCACACTCACACAAACACTGTTAAATGTGCAAAAGTGCCCATGAGCCCATTACGTATATGAGCTTCAGTGAAGTACTCGTCTTGCTGCAGGGAAAACGAAAGGGGAAAACCCTGCATTGCTAATTTATTTGAGTAGTTTTTAATTTCCTCTCCAAGTCCCTGCGCTCTCTGCACTGAAACTGAACATCAAAGGTGAGACAGCAGAACGATGAGCTGAGGGATGCAGATTGGGGTATCAAACGGGAAACAGATATGAGCCATAAAGGGAGGCGATCGGGCGCATTTGCATAAAAAGGCAACTCGGGGTGAATATCCGCATATGGGAGTAGTGCGTTGGAGTGAAGTGTGAGAGTGCAGGCAGGGGTACCGCAGAAATAAAAGGCTGGAGTAGAGAGAGAGAGAGAGAGAGAGAGAGAGAGAGAGAGAGAGAGAGAGAGAGAGAGAGAGAGAGAGAGAGAGAGAGAGAGAGAGAGAGAGAGAGGAAAACCCTCAAGTGCTCTGGAGCAAGGGGGAGTATCCCGAGGTGAGGAGGAGAGAGAGGCAGAGGATTTGAGAGAGGGGGATAAATAGCAGAAAGAGAGAGGAGAAGAGGGACACAGGCTGCTGTAACCGGGGATACCTGCATACGTCAAGATAACGCTGGAGTTTAATCTTAATTAGATGACAATCTAATTACAGGTGCTGGTGACTGCGCCAAAAACGTGCACTCACTCTGGATTTTCTCCTCCCGCACGTCCAACTTTTATTTTTCTCCTTTTCACGGACTGACCCTCGCTGGTTCGTACCGAGGCTCACCGCTCATCAATTGGATCTCCTGTGCTGTAAACCCGGATCGGCGGTCTTATCTGTGATGGGGGCAGCGGCGGAGGTGGGGAGCTTCGCCAACGGATTTCTGGACAGCTTTGGCACCGCGGGTGCAGCTCCGGCTCCCGTTGGCTCTCATTTCGTTCTCACCCCAGCCGGGGCGGTGGACTACAACTCGGTGACCGGACTGGGACAGCAGCATGACCACCTGGTGTCCGCAGAGAGGCTGTCCCGGAGCCTGGCCGACCTCAGTTATCTGAAGGGGATTCTGAGGCGGCGTCAGCTCTACTGCAGGACCGGCTTCCACCTGGAGATCCGGCCCGACGGCACCGTGCAGGGCACCAGGAAGGACCACAGCACATTCGGTAAACACCACTTCAAAAATAATATTCATTGTAATTATGATTATGAGTAGCACGCCTAGTGCATTGAGGAATTTCTGCTTGCTATAGGCACTATTGTAGAATAGAATGACAGGTACGGTGGAGGTCCTGGAACAGACACACACACACACACACACACACACACACACACACACACACACACACACACACACACACACACACACACACACACACACACACACACACAGTTCAGTGTAATGTTAAACTGATTGTTAATTTAAAACTATGCATACCATTATAATATGCATACTTCTGCCACACAGGTTACTATGATCAATGCTAATGGCATATGAAGTAGCCCACTGTGATGGCAGCTGCTGCTCTAACACCTAACTGTAATCTAACAGTAGATGTTATAAGGCATACAGATTTATTACATGTTTAGTTTTATTTAGTTTATTAAGAACATATAACAAAATAAGTATAACATAACAATACAATAAAAATCAAACATATAGTTAAAAACAATATAAATAAACAATGTGAATATATTACTTTTGTTCAAAAAGGTCTACACCCATTCCTATTCCCCATAACTCAAACAATTGACTTATTATTATCACATATACAACAAGATGAACGAGCTTACCAGATGGTACATTGAGTATTTCATGTTTTTCCTCTTTGAGATAGATTAGATGATTTTCTTTTACTTTTACCAGCTTATCTTCAGTTGTAGAGAAAGACATCTGCCATTTACAGCAGATCAAAAGTAGAACTGGAAGATATTTCTCTTGGTGCTGCAGGCCGTAGCACTCCTGGCACTTGATTTATTCCATTTGAGACTTGGATGTTGCTTAATGCCAGAGGCCATTCCAGACGCAGCCTTGCTCAACAGAGTCAGCTGGTGTGGATAGTAATATGTACTGTACTTTTCTTTGTATTGAGTGAAAGTCACTTTTAGTCTCATAGTCAATGCTTCTTCGGACATTCTCCATTGGCTTACCTCAATTATGTAAGAAAATTACAATATTTTGCAACTTTCTCAGGACTTATTTTATATTGTACCTAATATTTCAAATGTATGCTTATGTGTGATATCAGATATGTTAATAAGAATGAATATGCTTATTGTATGCCATTTTGAACATGCAACATTTCTGACAAGTGAATGTAATGTTTGCAGGCATTTTGGAGTTCATCAGTCTAGCTGTTGGACTGGTTAGCATCCGAGGAGTGGACAGTGGACTCTACCTGGCCATGAACAATAAGGGAGAACTGTATGGATCGGTGAGTACACACATTGTTGACTAAACACTGAACACACACATCCATAATCACTATATCAATTTCCAACCAATCTCACGGCCAGAAGGTGGCATATTTTGCATCACTAAACAAATGTTTGCCTTTCTTTCTTTGTGCAGGAAAAGATCTCTGCGGAATCCATCTTTAAGGAGCAATTTGAAGAAAACTGGTACAACACCTACTCATCAAACATATACCGGCATGGAGAAAAAGGTGCATTTTACTTTGTTGCACTCAACAAAGATGGGACGTCACGGGATGGAACGAGGTCGAGGCGACATCAGAGGTTCACTCACTTCCTCCCGAGACCCGTGGACCCGGATAGAGTACCAGAGCTGTACAGGGACATACTGGGCCAGAGCTGAGACTGAAGGGGCATTATCATGACTCTGTCTGAGCTGAGAAGCAACCCAAGTGCACATAATCCTTATCCCCTCTTGAAGGGAAGATCTTGTTGATCGGGACAAAATGGGATCATAAAAAGTGCTCCCAATTCAAGACCCCCATCCAATGGTTTGGAGGAAGGAAACTAGTCAGGGAGCTTGACTGAGCATTATGGGATCTTCTATGGAAGATGTGAAGGCCCCATGACTGAAAACTTGAGCCCCTAATTTTGCCCCTTTATCGGCCTATGCAGAAGCCTGGGTAGCCAAATGATGATTTATGGATTTTGTTGATTTCTGCTAATTAAAATATACCTGCTAGTCCAAATTGCATGTTCAAGAGGAAAAAAGTGAGTGAACTAATAGGCGAGACTCACAAATGGCTGCTACTAGCTTTTAAATGTGGCTGGTGAGTCTTGTCAATTTCACAGTTTTCAGTTATTTTTATTCGAAACACTACTGTGGCTGCTAAATGAATGATTTATAAAAATGCTTATTCCACTGTGTGGCTGGTTTACACAAAAAGGTAGTTTTATGCACTAGAAATTAGCCATGTCTGTTGTAGGAAACAGGTCTGAGAGCTCGGGGAATCATCTTTACCAAACTGACTTTTGAGATGGATTCACCTTGAAACTACTCCAAAGAGTGATGCTGCTCAGAAAATATGACTTTTCTACAAAGTGCATGAGGAACAACAGAAGAAGGACAGATCCAATGGAGTTTTATAAGGACTTCTTCTGTGGTGTCTTGTGCCGGAATACTGCATGTCCCAGAGACTCATGCTAGAACCCAGTGAAGGAAATCTGTGGTTCTCCCACCGACTGCAGCCAAACCGAGCACGGGACCGACGAAGACGCCTTTATGAACCTGTGGACAGATTGTATTCTTATTTATGAGTTTTTGTTTCCTAGGACATACAGTATATTTATTTCATATATTTATTTATTTTGAGAATATATTTTTACAGGTATGAGATTAAATAAAAAAAAGATATCAATAACAAGCCATGAGAGAGTTTTTACTTATTTGTTGTTATTGGGTTAACTTTATCTCCTTGTCTGAAAATCTGGAGATTTCGTTGGAGAAACAAGTCCGTCACCTAAAAGTAGGTGTGAAATATAACTCGACATTTTGAGAATTGTCTAAGTTGATGCAGCAGTGACAGAGATAAACTTAGTTAAGCATTGAAAACACTGGATCCCATAGAAGTTTGATAATTCCCAAAATGCAACTCTTTCGTCAGCCCCTCCTTGCCTGGTAACCGTTATGGGTATCAACATTTTGATTCATATTATTTCAAAGATCGACAAATCCAATATTGTCAATGCAA
This sequence comes from Harpagifer antarcticus, assembly GCA_902827135.1. Taxonomy (NCBI): domain Eukaryota; kingdom Metazoa; phylum Chordata; class Actinopteri; order Perciformes; family Harpagiferidae; genus Harpagifer; species Harpagifer antarcticus. The sequence continues at coordinate 1,916,939 of CADEHL010000848.1, read as the reverse complement.
AGTGAAAATATCAGTACATATCATCAGCTTTAAGATACACTGTTTTTGGACTTTCTTAAAAGATACAAAAACAGTTGCACTTAAACATAAGGAAATGATTGCACTTTAATGAACAACAGTTCTAAAAAATTCAAGATTGTTGTTTTTAATTTTAATGTGTGAAGGAGTCATCTAATAAAATTGTCAAATCATGATTTAGTTGCTTTTTGTGAGTCTATATAAATGTATCTGATGGTCTTAATTGGCAATACAGTATTGTCTCATATCGATTGCAGGCAACTGCAATGTGGTATCGTCGTCTAATCAATCAATATAATGTTGTATTGTGATGAAAGATGTGATTTAAAATCCTTGTAGACGGCAATACGTTTTAAACTCCACAACCACAAGCATCATGTAGTGTCGTGATGTCAAAGAGTCACAGAAGACCTAATACAACTCTTTTATGCAGCCTAGAGTTTGTAGTACATGTAATATCCCTGGAGCGCCCTTTCAACACACTATATCTGTTTATATGGCTGCCAATATACCTGCACATTGCAGACTCCAAATAATGTAATTGAGATATTGACACTTTGATTGGGGTACATGTTGACAGTACTCATAAAGTCTGTTAAAATCAGTCAGTGAGATAAATATTTGTCATCTGTTTGTACGGTAGCAGCTTGGATTAATTAAGCAAATAAGTCAGTTTCAGTCCAATTCTGCTGATGTATGGTTCACTCCTAAGTGTATTGCAGTAAAGCAAGTAGCTTTTCTAAGCTATTGCCGGCAAAGACTGAGTACCACTAGTATGGCTGCATTGTTAAAGGCTAGATGTTGATGTATGATAGCATCATCTTTTAGGCTGAGTCATCCCTTCTTCTTGCTTGAGTGCTACTAAGGAAATTATGTAGCAAAGCAGAGAACAACAAATTATTTCCATCCATTGAACGCAGCCCACTTGGCTGTTGATCTCCAAAGCTAAGTGTTGACCTTAGAAACAACAGTTTAAAAAACAATCTACCCTTAACAGTGATTATCTTACCCGGCTTTGTTAGCCACAAACATGTATTTGTATGCACTACCATTATGTGATTATGAGGAGTTGGTTCATTGAGAGAAATATAAGCAATAGATGGCACCAATTCCCTAGTCATAAAACCCTTATTCCATTGCAAAATAAGAGAGAGGAACAACATGCCCTACTTACAGTGACAAGAAAAGATGACACAATAAACAAGAAAACTAGAAAACTTGATGGGCGTGGAAACAGTAACAAGGGGCAGAGCTTTTTGATGACAATTGTGCAAAGAGGATTATCTTGTGATATAATCAAAAGCTGCAAAACAGCAACTAAATAGGCCTTAAAGTGTGATGTTTAGTCATTCTGTGTGTTTGTGTGTCTGTGTCTTTCTCTCACTGCGTCTATAAGAATATTCATAATCAAAGTGTAATCAGATTGAGTGGAGAGAAACTGGAGCACAATTCAATTACCAGAGCTCAGTCATTTGTCAATCTCTCGAATTACCGTGGCCCAACTTAAACCTTCTTTGCAGGGAGAATGACCTGGGGACCACGTGCGATGTAGGAATTTACCCCCACGTAAACTGAAGTAACCTTTATTCTACTTTGCACCGGCTAAGTGCTCTAACATATAGAGTTCTGTGAGTGAAGTACAATGCCTGAACCCCCTGCTGTGACACCCACAGGACCCCTGCGTGCTGGGGATGGGATTGAAAATGCTCAAAAAAACCTGACCGACTTTACACAAGAAAAGCTCAGTGCTACCCGTCAGCTAGCACTATTCAACATCTGGCCTATGTTTGCCTGACACTGGGGAAACACCAGTTCTGTCAGATTGATCTCAAATGGTTTTATGTCTCCAGCTGCATTTCACATCAAGGAGATGTTGCCATGTATAGGTCGGTGCCAGCATACGGGCTCATCACCTCGGCAACATGTTTCAGATAAGATTACAGGTTGCTGCGGTTCACATCTGCCCAGTTGTGCTGGCAGGAGCATGGCTACATTGTGTCTAGTTAAGATATGGCTCAGTGTGTGTATAATCCTCTGATAAGGGTATACAGTGTAGGATGAGAACATCAGACAGACAGACAGTGCCTGAGTACCAGCATACGAACACTGACTGAGAGTGTATGTCACACACACACACACACACACACACACACACACACACACACACACACACACACACACACACACACACACACACACACACACACACACACACACACACACACACACACACACACACACACACACACACACACACACACACACACACAGAAATCTTAAAACCAGGCAAGAGAGATAGAGAGCTATGACTTGAAAGTTTGTAAGAAACAGGTGGGTTTCTGAGAGGGAGAATTGGAAAAAAAAGGAGCTGCATGTGGGTTCTTAGTGTTGCCGTCCTGTCAGGTTACAATCTTCCTTTGAAGTGTGTGTGTGTTTTTGCAGGGAGGGGGAGGCATGTTTATGTGAGTCAAAGTGACTGTGTAGATTCATGTCAGTACAACTTCTGTGAGTGTCTCTGTGCGTGTGTGTGTGTGTGTGTGTGTGTGATCTGTAAATCTGTGTGAAGGTGAGCCAGGGGTTCTCCTGACTAGAGGGCTGTCTGACTGATGTGTGAAGGCTTGTGTGTATTTGTGTGTGTGTTTTGCCGTACCTCCACCCCCTCTCTACGCTCTGTCTGTCCTCTCTGGGGTTTTCCATCGACCGGTTAGATCTCCAATGTTGGATGAAGCAGGTAATGGTCAATGTGGAGATAACCTGAGCAAAAGAAATAGACAAGGGGAACAATTATTATCTTCTCTTTTGATTTCATCTCTTCAAGTGTGGTGTCTAATCTTTAAAGTCCAAATGGCTATTGCAAAATAAACGACACTGAAAGCAGTTTCACGTTGAAGTAATACTTTGAGATTTTGTTTCTTGGATGCCCCCACAGTTAACACAAAATCTATATCAAATCCTCCTTTTTCAAACTCTTACACAACTCTTACATATAATCCAAGTCTGTCATGTTATAACAACTTTTCACACATGCAACACTTCTGCATGAACACAAATGTGTTGCCGAACTTCTCCTCCATTAGCGTCTGAGGCTTAAAAAATGCATTACTTTAAGGCTTGTCAAATAAGGCATGGTTACAGTTAGCGTTTTAGGCCCCTTAAGAATAAATGTGTCGGATTAAAATGCATTCAAACACTTTTAACCACTGGCCATTTAATGTGCCATAAAGTGTGTGTGTGTGTGTGTGTGTGTGTGTGTGTGTGTGTGTGTGTGTGTGTGTGTGTGTGTGTGAGAATGTGCATGTTTTTTGTCTTTCTCAACAGGCAGGTGTAGAAGTTAGTGATCTCTGCTGGTACGTATCTGCGTCCACACAGGTGTTCCTCCTGCAGTCGTCAACAAGCACACACGCACACACATTTAAGACGTGCGCGCACAGTCTGTCATCGCCTCTCTGTGCGTGAAATTAATGGTGCTGTGTGAATGACTCAGCTGTGGTGAATTCAGACAAAAAGAAAAAAAAAACTGTTTCCTTTCCAAATTCTTAGACGAATAAGACAGCCATGAACTCATCCAACTTTTTACTAACAAATGACTTAACCTCTCAAACCCTGACGTAACCACCAATAGCTAACAAATTCACACTGTGCAGCAACATACTGATCCAACACACCAAACTTACATTTGCTATACCAGAGCTCTAAAATGTGTGTCCTAACTGTTTCAGTTAGGAAAAACATATTAGAGCTCTGAAGGCCTTGTTCATGTAGAGGTGTTTCACTTCTACATGAACAAGGCCTTCAGAAGGTGATCCGTGTGTGTTTTGTTTTTATGAAAACCTTGTGGTCATGGGTGCAGCAGGTGAACTTGAAGGAAAACATAAACTTGAAAGAAACCAATGTTGACTGATATTGTGAAATGTATCACTTGTTGTGATGAAAAGCAGTCTTTCAGTTCAAGGTTTTAGATGTACTTTACTGTGTCGATTCACTCTCAGCCAGGGGTGGGGAACCTGGCGAGACCATTTGGTACGGCCCTCGAGGTAATTTATAAACACACGCAAAAAAAAAAAATTGTAAGAAATCTAGACCGCAAAAAAATTAAACAAGCGAGTGCCTGTTTTTCCTGGCCAAGGTCAGGGTCCTTGAACACAACACGAGCCTAACGTGTCATCACGTGGTATATGTCTCGTCTGACAGGGGTGCAAATCTGACGGAGAGCACCAGAACGGCTCCGGGCCGGGACTTCACAAACTGCAGTACCCATAAGGAGCCGTACACATGCCGCAGTTTTTGCGTGGCTGTCTTTAGTTGAAAGCCCAGCGGCATCTGCTCATCTGTCATACTGATCATACAGTCAATAACTTTGTTGTTATTAGCATCTGGTTAGCTAGCTATGCTAACGAATATAAGAAGCTTTTTCTACCACCAGTGAGGTAAAGGCACATCTTTATATGATCATTATAGTTATAAACAAAATATAAAAAAAAGTTGTATTAATAAACAAGAATACAGTTTGAAAGGGGAGTGATTTGTAAAATATCCATAAAGAAAAATAAATCTGCTTACAGTTCTGTTTCATATGGATGTTGAGAGATGTATCCTTATTCTCCTAATGTTGCTCTCAAAGTGCACCAGATTGATGCTTTTAACTTCAACATTTAAAAAAAAATAATCTTCCCGGGGGAGCATCCCCCCCAACTGAAATCATGTGCACATGGATAGGAAACTAAATACATTTGCACACATCTTGTGTGTCTATGTGCGAGTTATGGTAAGATATCTGGATTAAGAGGTTGCTTTTTCTTTGCACAGCATGAAAGAAAGGCCAAATGAATGAATTTTAGCATTTTTAAGCAGAGGTCAATAATTTGAACGGCCCTCGGAGGATGTTGAAAAAATTGAAATGGCCCTTGAGAGGAAAAAGGTTCCCCACCCCTGCTCTAAGCGCTCTCATCAAATGTGTAGCTGCAACAGGCAGCTTCTTTTATGAAAAGCACTTAAAATCTAATGAATGCTAGTTAACTTGTAAACATGGGAGTATAACAGATAAAGAATATTCACCTCAGGAGTTGGAAGAGAACAAAATAGAGCTTATAGGAGGGTGACATACATTTACCAGGTAGAACACTGCAAGACTCCCAAAAACATGATTCACTTATTATTTGATTGAGATTTAAAGAGTTATTATGGAAAGGGAATACATTTGGAGTTATAGAAAGTGCAGCCTAAACAGTGTGAGGAATTTGTCCAAAGTAAGTGTTGATTATCCAAGAAGACACAACAATACAGAGTCGAACGAACCACATCACAGGCTAAAGTAAACCAAGTGTACTTTAAGTGCACCTCCACACCTTCTTGCTGTTTTCTCTTGGTCTGTTTCAATGAAAGAGTGTTACTTGACATATTGCAGATGAAAGATTCACACCGGTGCACATATTTTCAACCCTGTTATCATCGACTGTTCAGAAGCAGCCGTAGAACATGTTGTCGAGTAAAAAGCACCGTGCAGATTCCATGTCAAATACCCATCTAACTACTGTCTTCAGCTCATATCCACAAACCACACAATTACAAGCAACATGGCATACTGTAAGATTGGGCAGACCAGCTAGTTCTCTTGGATCTCAAGATAGATCACGCAGAGTATTTTTATTTTGTGATTAACTAAGGTTGTTTCTTAGCGAATAATGAAAATCAAGCAACAGTGGTTGTTGCCATTATTGGCTACATCAACCCTAAGGTCACAAAACAGAGCGAGCACATTACATTTTTTTTCCTGCATTCATACACCAATGGGCCACAATTGGTGTTGCAATAGTTTTAGAAACCAGTTTTTGTAACGGCAAACTGTTTGTATCTGAGAATTGTAATTCATTTATCTGACTGAATTATGCTTCCGGGAGCCCTTATACAGATTTGCCAGTAAACACCACCTGCAGGTGTTCAGGAAGTGCTTATTGTCATGATGAACTCAAGCAGAATAACCCTTTAAGACGTTGGAGTTGGACATCCCTATAGAACACTAAGCAAGTTTAAGGTGATTTCCTCTTTTAGTTGTAGTCTGTGTGAAATCACCTGGCTGTTGTTACTGAGTATCATATGACTGAGGAAAGTAGACAGTCAGGTAAGAAAGAAAAACTACAGCCACACATTCTTTGAGCTAACAAAGTTATTCACATGTGGGAATATTAGTACACATGTTTTTATTTAAGCAACACTACAGCTGTGCCTGCAGCTTTGTGATGCTGCACTTAGACAATACAGGGCATCAAGCTCCATGCTTACATCAGCTTACTAATATGTTCACAGTGACAACGTTAACATGTTCTTGAAAAGCAGAACAAGTTCACAATATATTTAACCAGATAATTTGCCGACTAATGCTAACATGTCTGCATAAAGCTGCTTTTGATTTTTTCCTTCCTGTCATGTATGCAAGCTCCCTGGTATAAATGAATGGCAATTTGTACATAAGCGTAAATGCAGAGAAAGTGGTATTGGGAACTGAAAGGGGCGAAAGAAGGGTATAGAGATGAGACAGAAGACACTTATTCCCCTGTGGTTCTCCACCCTTGTGGTGAAAAATCATTTATGTGGGTTACAAGGGACATGAACGTTCAATGCTATGGATTCACAGACAAATTCACTTTTAAATTCTTAATAGGAGCAAGAACATCGATGTACATGCCAGATGAGGAGGAATACAGGGAGAGAGAGAGAGTGAGGAAAATCTGACACAATAAAGAAGTGTAATCTATATACGAACAGAAACGCAAGAAAAGAAAAAATGTTGGTTTGAGGAGAGTTATATATGGAGTCCGGGTAAAAAGATTATTCTTCAAAAACAGTATAAAGATAAAATGAATCATATTCTTTTAAATAAACTCATGCCTTGAGGGATCAAACCCCCAGGACCCTCCTAAATACTCAGCAGACCCTGAATTCAATAAATGGCCAAAGCTGTATTTTTATTATCCGCCTTCACGGGTAGTCTAACACCACTCACCCTCTAGGACACACACACACACACACACACACACACACACACACACACACACACACACACACACACACACACACACAGGGTGGAAGTAATTAAAGCAAGTGGAGCTAAATTGAAGTATATTGAACTCATCTCTCACGCGCTCCCACTCTGTCGATAGATCACTCGCCAAGTGCTATCGACCGCTGCAAAGACTTCCCTCTGCAAAACATGCCTCTCAGCAGAGTGTGTGTGTGTGTGTGTGTGTGTGTGAGTGTGTAGGTTTTTTGTGTGAGTTAGAGAATGAGAGAAAGGGACAGAGGCAGAGTAGACAGGAGACACAAACTGATGCTCTGAGTAGCAGAATTTCCCCCAAACTATTTTAGGATCACACTTCTTGCTATTCTCATTCTGCATCCATTAATTCCCCCATCTCTCTTTTTTTCTGATATTTTTCTGTCACCTAATCTATCGTAGTCTTTATTTCCACCTCCCAGTTTCCTCCCTTCTCTCTCTAATTCTTGTTATCTCTATCTATCTTGTAGGAGAGGTAATGATTTTAACTGAATGAGAGTCTTCCATTTCCCCACCCCACTAGATTACTGGATCAATGGGACATCGTTTGTGTGTTCATCATGGGGAGATGTGTGTGTGTGTGTGTGTGTGTGTGTGTGTGTGTGTGTTCAGTTCACACAGTCTGTATAGTCACCATAAATATCTAATACCCCAGGTGACTTCGCATTGCCCTGAGGACAAAGCCCTACAGATGAGAAACGACAAGAAAAAAAATGACGGCAGA
>CADEHL010000848.1:1749146-1904146 GCA_902827135.1 Harpagifer antarcticus | reverse complement strand
ACACACACACACACACACACACACACACACACACACACACACCAGCTGTTTCTCTCTTTGATGTCTCTACTTTTTCCATCCTACCCGCAGTACATGCATCCCTCTATCTCTCTCTCACACACACACACACACACACACACACACACACACACACACACACACCCACACACACACACACACACACACACACACACACACACACACACACACAGGTTATCCTCACTGTAGACCTCCATATCATGTTTTATATGCTCATTGTGCTCACATGTGCCACACAATGCCTGGGTTTCAGTGTTCTGTGATTTTCTGACCTGACAAACCATATTAAACGTCACTGTTAAGAGTGTCAGTCCGAAATGTTCGTGCTGAAATATAAATCCACCAAAATGCTTCAAATAAAGATTTTTGTTATTGCTTACTGGGATCCCCACTTTTTCTGGGATTGCATGCATAAAATACGTGTTGTCATGATGAAAAATATTTGTAATTATATTGAGAAATGTCCTACTAAGAACAGTGCACTTTGGTTTCACACACACACACACACACACACACACACACACACACACACACACACACACACACACACACACACACACACACACACACACACTCACACCGTAGCAGCTGAACTTATGAACGGATACAGACAGTTACTATGGCAATAGATACAGATGAGGCACTGTAGAACCATTAAAACGTACAAATGCACACGCAAATGTACACACACACACACACACACTCACACACACACACACACACACACACACACACACACACCACACACACACACACACCTGTCCATATGCCAGTCAGGTATGGTAATTACTGTTTGGATTCAGTGCTTTTGCAGTAGGTGTGTGTCTGCAGTAAAATGTAAAGAACAATGCAGAAATCTACACGTCTCTTTTTTCAAAAATGTCAGCGCTTTTGTTACAAGTGGGACACACTGGCGCTAAAAAATGGATCAGTTTCATAAACAATATATTTTAATAAGCACACTCACACAACGTGGTATGTGAGCTTTTGAGTTCACTTTCTCTAAAAGGCTTTTTTTCTTCTTGCGAAATGTCATCATTGTTGAGCATTTGAAGTATTTGCATTAGGCTGCTAAAAGAGTGGAACCTAAATCAGCCTGACCTTGGCCTTATCGGCATTAACTCGATTTCTCATTCCACATTTAGGTGCATTTTTGTATTTTATTGTCTGTTTCACAATACAGTACAGCTGTTTAAAGGGTGGCTTCAACCACATGTGCTTTTCCAGTTCAAAGTTGTTTTCGCTCTAGCAGCCATGACGTTTCTATTATAGTTTGAGAGGATAGCCATCGTTCTGCTGCTGCATCTTATTGGCTTTCTTCTGGCAATTTGTGGTTCTCTTGGAAGAGACTAAAGTTTTCAGTGGTAAAAAAACAATATTACTTTATATTTCCTCACATGATTTTTTACATGCAAGTACATGCAGCACCAGCCTCGGGTATGCAGCTAGAAGCTTATAAGTATATTTATATATATATATAGTGGAATTATGTAGTAATTGTTTTTCTATATGCTGTCATGTATGAGATTTAACCTATAAGCAAACAAATGTATCATTATAGGTGGATTATTGAAACAGCATTTGTAAAGGAATGACTCTGTCGTAAGCTTTTTGATCTTTTTGTTAGCGGTTTCTCAGCATAGTTTCTGTGAATCAGTGCATTCAAAGCAACTGCATGGGAAAAAAGGACTGTGTTTCTGGAGCCTCAGATCATCAAAAAGCTCAGTTTTAACCCAACATTTTCCTATGTTCTAATCTTCTCCTAACCATCTTGCCTTCACCTTGGAGCCATTAGGACCTTCTAGTGTTACCTGGCCTGTCTGTGGCCCAGCGGAGCCCCAGCCTTTGTCCAGGCCCGGGCAGCAGGTGAATAGGATGCCCATACGAGGGGGCCTCTCAGCCCAGTTACACCTGATACCTGGCTCAAGCCCCCACAACAACACCCACCCAAGAAACCCTCCAAAGTCCCTACTGGACCCCTAAAGCCCCCAACTCCTCCTCCTCTTGTCTGCCTGCCAGCTGGCTTTTCCGTCACAGACACCCACCGAGAATGAAGGATGTTATTGTTGACGGTATTGGCAGCTTTGCCCCCCACTGAGTGTATGTTATGTGTATGTTCTCAGTTCTCTTTTTCTGTAGAGGTTATGTTGGCTCTGTCTGAGCCTCATATATTTGTGTGAACTCTGTGTTCACCTTTGAAGTTCTCTATCATGCATCTCCTCGCCCCCTCCACCCCTCCCAGTCTCCCCTCCGCTGCTTTGATTCCCTTTCTTGTTACGGGGAGTTGGCTGATCCACAGATAATGCCACTCAGTCTCTACTATGCTACATGTTACTGAGAGCTTAGAAGATTCAGGTGCAGAGCAAATGGAGAACCTTTTTTTCACCTTGTGCAATTTGTATTCAGTTTTACCTAGTATAGGACATTTTGGATAAAACTCCTCCTTAATATATGAGTACAGAAAAGGGATGGATGGTTGGAAAGCTGTCCCATTAAGTGTGTTTGCACTGGATCATTGGTGTGCTTTCTCTCTCCACAAACTGTCTATTGCTCCCACTTTTTACTGCATGTCACCAACGTGCTGAAATAGCACGGTCGCTTTAAAGGCGTGCAGGTGGATTAAAACAAGCATCACATTTGCATGCTGATGATAGGTTGACTGGGCTGGCTTAAGGACAATAAAATGAAACCTTTTCATTGCTTTTTACTGCACCCACAAACAATTGTAACAGGAGCAACTTCATTATATTGTATTGACATCCTGTTTACTTTTTCGGACCATTTATGTTCTGCCCTGAACACTGTGCAGTTTAGAGGGTATGCAATGTGAGATGTAGATTTAAATCGAAAAGGATTGCAGAACATCTGCTCACCCTGTCATTCTTCAACGATATAAAAAAAAAACCCATTTCTACTGTTGTTGACGAAACATTTAGTAACTGTTCTGCAGGCGTTGATTGGATCACACTATCTTCACAAGTAGATGGAGTTTGGCGACACTGCAATTGTAATTTCACACTTGACCTTGGAAACAACAAAACAAACTCACCACAGGATTCATTTGGCAGCTGTCCTGAAGTTTCTAGCTGACAGTGTTGAAGAGCATCCTGCAGCGTTTTCTCTCAGCGGTGTCCATGTCATTTCTGGGGGGAAAAGGGCAATCATTTAGTTTTGCTCATATAGGCTTAGTTTGTCGGGGGGCATCTTACTTCGGCAGGCAAACACTTTTAAAATGCTTGTTTTCTGAATGAAGATCGGGTCGACCAGGCTAAGCTAACGTTGTATATAGGCCTACTCCGTCCACACTCACAACAACGGCCTACAGACATAAATAAACCAGCGGCTGTATTCGCCATGACACAGACAGTCTGTGGTTTGTAGTTGTTTAACTTTTGTCCAGTTTCAGAACAGATATGAGGAGATGTGAGCTCGGTGTGCTAACTGTTAACAGCTAACGGCTGATGTTTTCTGGTTGAACGTCAGTGGCAGGCTGAGATCCTCACCACTGCTGTGTGTGTGTGTGTGTGTGTGTGTGTGTCCTAGCATTACTATACTTGTGGGGACCTAAATCTGTTTACACAGTCACGTGTGGGGACTCGACTCCCTTATGGGGACAAATCGGAGGAATCGTTCATTTTAGGGTGAAGACTTGGTTAGGGTAAGTGCTCGAATTTGAAAATACACAGCCGGAAAAAATCTGCCACTTCCTCACAGAGCCCCTCCTCCAACACACACGAACGCGCACATGACCAACGAGGGCACGAGATAAGTTTGTGCACAGATGGAAGGCTGACAGGCAGGTAGGCCATCCAGTTACTTTAGCCGGGCCGGCTAAAATGATTGGTCGTGCTTTTTACAGAACTACGGCTTCCACTGATGACATTTTTTAATGGATTTTTTGTCAAAGCACTTCAGATATTCATTGCTATCGGGATGTTGAGAGCATTCCATGGAATATAATAAAAAGTGTATCTCGAGCCGGTTTCTCAAACTTACCTACCGCACCTTTAAGGGTTAGGGTTAGGCATGTGTTGGTTATGGTTAAGGTTAGGATAAGTCTCCAGGAAATGCATGTAAGTCAATGTAATGTCCCTGGTGTGTGTGTGTGTGTGTGTGTGTGTGTGTGTGTGTGTGTGTGTTGCGAAATCTAAAATGAAAATTGGAAATAAGCAATCTGTATGTAAAAAATCAACTGTATGTAAATTGTAAATAAGCCATTTGTATGTCAAATATGTCTTATATGTCTTAAATCAGTGGTTCTCAACTGGTCAGGCCTCGGGACCCATTTTTTCCTTAGTCAATAGATCGCGACCCGAAATTTTGAACCACTCAAATCTATTCAATAAAAAATCGTCCAGTAAAATATACTCTTTTCAGCATACATTATTAATTAAAGTGAAGTACAGTGCATATATCCCTTATATCCCTTCACAGAACTAAAGTATGCTTTTAAATAAGGTTTAATGAGATGATGGAATCAAAGCTGAACTGCATAACATAAAAAGGCCCACATGCTGAAAACCCAACCCCAGATGGGGGGTCTGGGGGGATTCTCCCCAGGAGATTTTTAGAAATACTAACATATAAACTACCCATTCTGGTACACTCTGAGAAGAAAATAAATAAATCTATTACTACCCGACATATTAATAATATTTTATGCCATTGTTTGTTTTTCACTTTGTTCTGACAGCTTGCTGCTCCTCACAGAGAAAAGAGTAAAGAGGAGATAGTCTGACTTACTTTAAATTGTGGGTAAGGGTAGATAGCCCCCATTGTTCTGTGACCTGTCAATCATCAAACTGGGGGTCATATTTCATTATGTGTTCATTTTTATCTGAAGTTGTACCCATAGATGTATAAAGAATAGTTCTACCGCAAAGTTATTTTCCGTGGGGACTTCCGGCAACAATCTTGATTCTGATCAAAGGCCAGAAGACTCGGAAAAACATCAGCAAAGACGTTTTATTGAGAAGATGATCACTACGTGACAGAAGTTTTCAAAACCGTTCATGGTCTCCGGTACTTCGAGTCCAACGCCTACTGCATGCACAGCGTTAGAAAATCGGGACTTCAAAATAAAAGTTTGACTTGTTTCTTCACTCACACATCTGCGACCCACTTGAAACGGGTCCGCGACCCAAAAGTGGGTCGCGACCCACCAGTTGAGAACCACTGTCTTAAATGATATGATGAATTGGAAATGAGGGACCCTGATGTAAACAAGACGAAAGTCTTTCTCTGGTCTGCATCCCCTTAACAATTGTATGTTTTGAGCTGTACTGTACTGTACCCAATATACAAGCTGTTAATAAACTTTTCAATCAATCAATCAATGTGTGTGTGTGTGTGTGTGTGTGTGTATGTGTGTGTGTGTCTGTGTGTGTGTGATGATGAGGTTAAATGCCACAGCATGCCAGTTGAAACAGTGAACGATCGCTATTGTGTACTTGTACGCTCAGGGTGTAATGGTATTATACAAAAATATTGTAGGAGCACAGAAACAGTGTTCAAATTCTGCTTTTACAAACTTATTTTGGTTGTGCTTACCTTGCAAAGTAATGTTATAAGTGTCAAAGGAATGTTTTTAATGTAAATATTAAGAATAATATTGTAGCGTGTCCAAGTAGTTATTTCAGTTATCAGATGTGCACAGTTTTAGTACATTTGTAAAGTTATTTAGGCAATGTTGTTGGTGGGAGTTAGGGAGAGACCGCCCCTTCCAGGTGTGTGTGTGCGTTTTCCGGTGTGTGGAGGGAGTACGAGACGGTAGGAGTTGTGTTCGAGTGTGGGAAAAGTCATAATGAGTGTTATACTATTGATATTGATTGGTTCTGTAAGGCGTGGCTGTGGCCGTCAATACCAGAAAATAAAGAGAACGTTTTCGACATTGAAGGCTCGAGTGATCTGTGATCTTGAATAGCGGTGAACGCTACAATATGAACAGGCTTGTGCTTGGCCCACTGGTATTGTTTGTTTATTTATTTAGAAAATTAACTAGCAACGCCGTGCTGTCATATAGCAACTGCAAAGCTACTGCAGCAAAAAAATCCTGGCGCTGCCCATGATACCATGGCACAATTCTGAGGGGATGAAACCCCTAAAATTTAGAAAAAGGTTTTGCTAACTCAAGAACAATGTTTTCTTATAAATCCAGGTTTTACGAGACAGTAGTCAGTGTCAGTCACAAAATGGTTTCTCTGCATTTGACCCATCCTAGTGTTAGGAGCAGTGGGCTCCCATTATGTGCGGCGCCCGGGGAGCAGTGTAGGGAACGGTGCCTTGCTCAGGGACACCTCGGTAGCACTTGGTCTTTCCAGGACTTGAACTGGTGACCTTCCAGTTGCCAAGCCAAGTTCCAATGGACTTCGCCACCACCGCCCTGCTAACAGCATGCCTGTACATTTCCTTGCAATTGCACATGAGGTGGTCTGCAGGGGTCCCAGCGGCCCCCTCAACCGCCTCCCAATGACTTTCGTGCCCCCGGTCGCCGGCTTTCTAGACAGCCTCGTGCCTCAGAGCCTTCCTGGCGCCCCCCCAAGGGGCTCCGGAGGCCGGGGGACTAGGCCCTGAAGTCCCGGGGGCCGGTCGTCGGCTGCTTTTCCCAGCAGCAGCTCAGCTACTGGGCTGCCTGTATTTCCGACCCTTGGGTGGTTTCCACCCTAACCCAGGGATACCAATTGCAGTTCCGACGCCGGCCCCTTCGGCCGGGTCAGAATGATAGTTGTCAGCGATCCGGCGAAGGCCTTAGCTCTGGCCCAAGAGTTGTCCATCCTCTTGGCCAAGGGCGCAATCGAGCCAGTAGACCCTCTGCTTCAGTCCCGGGGGTTCTACTCTGTGTACTTTCTTGTGAGCAAGAAAGACGGCGGATTCCATCCAGTCTTGGACCTCAGAGGAATCAACAGATTCCTGAAGGTGCTGCCCTTCTATATGCTAACCACAGCAGACACCCTTCGTGTTGTCGCACAGGGGAAGTGGTTCGCAGCCATGGACTTGAGGGACGCCTACTTCCACGTGCCAATTGCATCCCATCACCGGAATTTCTTGAGGTTCGCCTTTCAGGGCCGACAATATCAGTTCCGGGTGCTTCCCTTTGGTCTCTCCCTCTCTCCAAGGGTGTTCACCAGGGTTGTGGCGGCAGCTCTCGCACCCCTGCAGGCGCAGGGCGTGAAGGTCCTGCCGTATCTAGGCGACTGGCTGAAACCCAGAGTGGACCAGGATACGGCGCGCCTCTTATCTCGCGTAGCCCGGTTGGGCCTAACAGTAAACATCGGGAAGAGTTGCCTGGACCCTTCCCAACAGGTCACTTACTTGGGGATGGTCCTAGATTCGGTCACCATGATGGCCTACCTTACACCTCGTTGTGTGGACGACATTTCCCACCTTCTTCCCATCTTCAGGCTGGGCAAGATGGTGCCTTACATCCAGTTCCTCCGGCTCTTGGGCAGACTGACGGCTGCCTCATCCGTTGTGCCCTTAGGCCTGATGTCGCTGCGCCCCATGCAGATGCGGCTGAACGGCCTTGCCCAAATCAACCACCAGGGAGGCACCAGGTCCGCACAGCTGCTCCGGGTTTCACAGAGCCTCTTGTCTTGGGCGCTCCCCTGCCTGGCCAGTCTGCGGGCAGTCTTTCTACGAGGAGACCAGAATCAGGTCGCAGATTGCATTGCTCTGTCGCCACCATTTTAGAGTTCCTGCAGTCCCTTCTGGATAGTGGGCGTTCTCACTCCACTTTGAAGGTGTATATGGCTGCTATCTCTGCCCGACATGTTGGCGTTGATGGCGCCATGGTGGGCCGCCACAGGTTGGTGTCCTTCTTTCTGAGAGGGGCTCTAGGGCAGCGTCCCCCTAGTACCCCAAGGGCTCCGGCTTGGGACCTGCCCCTAGTGCTGGATGCCCTATCATCTCCTTCCTTCGAGCCCCTGGCCCAGGTGGGGCTTAAGTGGCTGTCCTTGAAGGCAGCATTTCTGCTTGTCATAACCTCAGGGAAGCGAGTTGGATAGCTACATGCCCTCTCTGTGAGCGATACATGCCTGAGGTGGAACTCCGATGGCTCGGGTGTTGCCCTCTGGCTGAATGTGGCGTTCCTGCCCAAGGTACTTCCACAAGCCCACTCCAATCAGCCTATCCAGCTGGGACACTTTAACATTCCACAGGAGAGTGGCACGTCTGAGTTGCTGTGCCCTAAGGGCGTATATTGATGCTACGGCCTATTTACGGCAGTCAGAGCAGCTCTTCGTTTGCCATGGTGGCACTAGGAAAGGTTGTGCTCTCTCTAAGCAGCGGCTGTCCCACTGGGTTGTCGATGCCATCTTGCATGCCTATGGGGCCAGTGGCCGCCCCCCCGCCATCAGGGGTGAGATGCCACTCTACGAGGAGCATCTCAACATATTGGGCTGCCCTGAGAGGGGTGCCCCTGGAGACCATCTGCGCCGCGGCGTCGTGGGCGTCTTCTGGCACATTCTCCAGGTTCTACCAGGTCAATGTCGCCACTCCTCACCCTCTGGGCGTGGTCCTGTTGCCGAGCTCCGCTGCTTCCAGCTAGGTAAGTAAGTGCTTGGATTCTTCATGACATTGTTGATATAAGTCATCCAGTACTAAAGCACCGCCTCTGGCAGTCAGGGACTAATTAGAACGATAGTTATGTCTGTAACTACGGTTCTATGAGTCCTGGATGACCGCCAGAGTATCCTGTCACTCAGAATTATTGTGTGCTCGTGAGAAGATTCTGGGACCAGATCCTCTGACGACACCGGCAGCTATAGCCGGTGTCACGTGGGTCACAGGTGACTTTGTTGTTATTGGTACTCGAGCTGCGCATGCGCGCGATGGACATATCCAGTGCTAAAGCACCGCCTCTGGCGGTCATCCGGGACTCATAGAACCGTATTTACAGATGTAACTATCGTATAAATACTCCAAAGTTTATAATTATTGAACTCTTCATGCATACAATTACATTGTTTATATTTCACTAGAATGCTTGCTGAAAAGAGGCACAATTATTTTTGTTACATTACATTGCATTTAGCTGACACTTTTATCCAAAGCGACTTACAATAAGTACATACGACCAGGAAGACACAACCCTGAAGAAAACAGAATCATATAAGTACATCAGGTATCATAGAGCCAAACATTTCAAGTGCTACTCAACTGGCTATAGATAAGTCAGTCCTTTATTAGTATATAAGTGCCTTGTTAGTAATTCTATCGCTCGAAGTGGAGTCGAAAGAGATGAGTTTTCAGTCTGCGCCGGAAGATGTGCAGGCTTTCTGCTGTCCTGATTTCAATGGGGAGCTCATTCCACCATTTTGGAGCCAGGATAGCAAACCCATGTGTTTTTGCTGATGGGAACTTGGGTCCCCCTCGCAGCGAGGGTGCAGCGAGTCGTTTGGCTGATGCAGAGCGGAGTGCACGCGCTGGGGTGTACAGTTTAACCATGTCCTGGATGTAGGAAGGGCCAGATCCATTCGCAGCATGGTATGCAAGTACCAGTGTCTTGAAGTGGATTCTAGCAGTTACCTGGAGCCAGTGAAGGGAGCGGAGGAGCGGAGTTGTGTGGGAAAATGTTGGAAGGTTGAAGACCAGACGAGCCGCTGCATTCTGGATGAGCTGCAGAGGTCGGATGGCACATGCAGGTAGACCAGCCAGGAGGGAGTTGCAGTAGTCTAGGCGTGAGGTGACGAGAACCTGGACCAGAACCTGGGTGGCTTTCTGGGTCAGCTGGGGACGAATCTTCCTGATGTCGTACAGCGTATATCTGCAGCAACGGGTTGTAGCAGCGATGTTTGCAGTGAAGGACAGGTTGTTATCTAGGATTACTCCCAGATTCCTTGCAGTCTGAGTCGGGGTAACAACAGAGGTGCCGATGTTGATTGTCAGGTCAAGAGTGGGACAATGTTTTCCCGGAAGGAAAAGCAGTTCAGTCTTGTCAAGGTTGAGCTTGAGGTGATGAGCAGACATCCACTGAGAGATGTCAGCTAGACAAGCAGAGATGCGTGCGACGACCTGGGTCTCTGAGCGGGGCAAGGACAGAATTAATTGGGTGTCGTCAGCATAGCAGTGGTATGAAAAACCATGCGGGCTAATGACTGATCCGAGCGAGTTTGTGTACAGGGAGAAGAGGAGGGGACCAAGAACAGAGCCCTGAGGGACCCCTGTAGTTAATTGACAAGGGTCGGACTCGGACCCTCTCCAAGTTACCCTGTAGGTACGGTCTTTGAGGTATGAGGTGAGGAGGGAAAGTGCAGAGCCTGAAACTCCAAGTTCTTGGAGAGTGCGAAGGAGGATCTGATGGTTCACCGTGTCGAATGCAGCTGACAGGTCCAACATGATGATGACAGAGGAGAGGGATGCTGCTTTGGCAGTGTGCAGTTCCTCAGTGACAGTTAGGAGGGCAGTTTCTGTGGAGTGACCTGCCTTGAAACCAGACTGGTGCGGATCCAGAAGGTTGTTCTGATGGAGATAACAGGAGAGTTGTTTAAAGACAGTGCGTTCAAGTGTTTTAGACAGGAACGGGAGGAGAGAGACAGGCCTGTAGTTTATAACATCAGACGGGTTGAGAGTGGGTTTCTTTAGGAGAGGGTTTACTCTTGCCTCCTTGAGACTGTTTGGAAAGTGACCAGAAGTTAGAGAAGTGTTGATGAAATGGGTGAGAAACGGTAGAATATCAGGAGCGATAGTCTGAAGGAGGTTTGAAGGGATAGGGTCCAGAGGACAGGTGGTAGGGCGGGCAGAGGTAATGAGGGTAAGAACCTCACTTGGAGAGAAAGGGGAAAAGGAGGTCAGTGTGTGGGTGAAAGGAGGGTCTGGTGACCCAGCGGTGAGTAAAGGTGAGTCAGAAAAAGAAGAGCGAATATCATCAACCTTTTTTTCAAAATGGTTAACAAAGTCGCTTGACAGAAGTGAGGAGGGGGGAGGGGCTTTGGGGGGGGTCCAAGAGGGTGGAGAAGATGGAAAATAGTTTTTTGGGATTGGAATAGGAAGTGTTATCATTCTTTGTGTTTACAGCAAATAACAACAAATGACCAACAATCTGGTCATTATATGACACACTTCTGTAGAACCTGGACAAAGTGTTTGTACGTCTTCTTTCTCCTTGCTTCATAAGGAATTGTATGATCTTAATTAAATTCAACTTTGTATCTGCTTCTATGTCTTCTGAACTTTTTTTTGACTCACGATCAAATCAAATTTGTATCGATCTTTCAACACTGTGTGCCATTACACATCTATGTCTGTGTTTGTGTGCACATGTGACTGTGTGAACGCATGTGTCTGTGGGAAATGATAAATGGCTTATTTCGATTTCTCAGCTGTTGAGCCTAATTCCTGTTCATACAGACGAACGACTCAGGCGTTGTCAGCAGAAACAAATCATCTATTAACACACAAACACAAACATACACACACACACATTGTGCAGCCTGGTCAGCTGTGAGTATGATGGATTGGACCTGAGGTGTGTCTCGGTTATTGATAGGCAGGTGTTGGAGTGGCGGCATGAAATATTAATAGGGTTGAACTAAACGCCAGTCAGGCTAAGAAGAAAGAGACAGGCAGAGAGAAAAGAGAGGGATTAGAGATATTGAAATAATGCAATGACTGAATTAGCCATGCCTGAGGCATGACAGCATGTAGCACTTATGATGAGCATTCATATACGTGTGTCTGGGAATTTAAAATATGTCTGATATTAGTGTCAAATTCTTCCTTTTCTCAATGGAAATTCCCTCCATCTTTGATACATTTCATGTGCACAAACACATATTTAAATATATCTCTCTCCTCACATCCTGTTGTGGTTCTTTTTTTCCTCCTCTGCTTTGATATCTGAGAACCGCTGACATACGTGAACAGACAAAGCACACCTTTGTCTTTGCAACACCGCATGAGTGTTTGTCATCATTTTTTGCAATCTCTTTTGCGTGTGTCCAAGTTCTTCATACCATAATGATATTAACACACACACACACATATACACACATATACACACACACACACACACACACACACACACACACACACACACACACATACTGAAACACACAATTACCCATCTCTTGCCAAGGATTTGTCCTCAGTGTTACACTTTAAACAGCAATGAGGGTTGAAACATCCCTCCACGATCAGATGCAGAGAGGGTATACTATGCACACCCTTCTCTCTGTGTGTGTCTGTGTGTGTGTGTGCGTGTGTGTGTGTGTGTGTGTGTGTGTGTGTGTGTGTGTGTTGACGCAGCACTGCAGAACAATCTATACTAATGATTTCCCATAGACACCTCAAGTTGATCTGGGAACCTGGGAGGATGGGAGGGAGAGAAGTCAAAAGAGACGAATGAAGAGATGAAGGAAAGAAAGGAAAAGGCAGCACAGGGATAGAGAGAGATGGAGGAACACCGGTGATGTGAATCCACATTTTACAACGGAAACATTGGGAGTACGCTGTTTGACTAAATTAAGTGCTAATTGTTGTGCTTTTTATGTATAACTTTGTAGAGAAGCAGCTTTTAGAATGCCAGGTTGTGCAAAATCTGTGTCATTAATTAAAAAGTTATCATCAGAATTTAGTAAGTCAAGGTTAGAAAGTCTGTGGAAAATGTTGATAAAGCTGCTTTTTATAAATGGGTTCTGTTGCTCTGAACCAGATAGTTTATCATTAATACAGCCATTAACTACAAATGGAAAACACAAAGTGGCAAATGCCTGGTAGTGTGTGCGAGCTCTGACTTGAAGCTGTGGTTCTTGGCTGTTGCTTTTGCATGTTTGGCAATAATTATCCTCTTTAGCTGATGAAGAGCCATTTTCGGCTTGAACACACACTTTAAGTACAAAATATATTCTACAGTGTTGCAAGAACAATCACTGCAAAGGTTCATGACAAGAACACGAATGAAAAACGCTTATGCATATGCATTATTTATCATCCACCAATAATGAATGATAGAACCCGTGACTGCATTTAATGTTTCTTCAACTCTCATTTTATATATTAAACTCACATAAAACAACTGGATGCAAATAAACAAATAGATATATTTTTAGATTATAGTTTTCACTGCATTCATTTACATGAGGTATCATGTAATTATAAATATGTTAGAGTACATAAATATGTGTATGTATGTATCTAAGTGTGTGTGTGTGTGTGTGTGTGTGTGTGGGGGGGGGGGGGGTGTATTGGGAGGCCTTGACCTGCACAGTGGAATTTCCTCCATTCACCTCACATTTTTCAGACTAACAGAGTCAAAGACAACAGGGCAGAAACACTCCACACCCTTCGAGGCGTATCTGAGGAGCCATAAGCACTTCCAGGTAAAATGGCCAGCAGCATGATCTCACGGGCAAAGAGAGCTGCACACACAAGTGAACACTCTGCAAAAGGTTCACATCAGCAGGTCAGTATGCCACAAATGATATCTACAATTGTTATATTCTGAAGAAAACATTGTAAGATATAAAAGAGTGGAGTCTTCCGGAGGTGATTCCCGCCTTCACCTGAAGCATAAATGCCATATTTTAACCCTTCTGGCAAAGTTTCACATTCGCCCTCTGACTGGCAGTCTGACCTCTACAGTAATGACAATAATAGAGCGCATGAGAACAAATTAAATCATCTCTCTGTGTCGAGAAAACGGGATGTATATTTTTACTTTTTCTCAAAGGTGGGGTATGTAATTTTGGAGAAACCAGCTCGAGTGCGCTAGAATTTGAAAGTACACAACCCTATTAACCCTATAAGAAGTCCAGATGTATTTCCTTTTAAAAGTTCAGTTTGGAGAGTTCAAAGGGAAGGTATCCTCATCAATGCAACATAAGCTTGTGTCTATGTGTGTGATACAGGAAGGTGTGAGAAAGAAGGTTTACAGTGCTGCATTTGAGGAAACATCCTTGATGAGGATTATAGCCCAACTCAGGGTGGTGATGAGGTTGCAGAAAGAAGGTGTGTTTAAACCTGCACAAACACCATATGACCCTTGTGTGCATGTGTTCTCAAGAGGAAGTGATTATAACTTGGCGAGGGGGAAACCTCCACTTAAGCTGCCATTGTTCAGACCTTCCTGGTTTTTAAAGAGGAAGACTCAATTCTGTCACACTTTTTCTCTAACTCACTTTCCCCCTCAGAGGCTTTCTTCTCTTTTATTAATTAGATATACCCTTTATTTGCCCGACCTTTGTTTTGCATTGATGTGGCTCAACTACATCGAACTTAAATAAATGTATCAATATATCAAGTTTCACACACAGGCCAGATTTAATTTGTGTTATGCTGCCATCTATTGTCTAAAATCGGCCATGACTTGTTGGCCCGTTATTTTTAATATATAACGTTTACACTGTAAACTTGCCAGGCAGGCATACTGTTACTTATTGACTATTTCACTTTATTCGTTAGATTTTGATTTAGTATATTTAAATTATATGTCAAAAATGTAAGTGCTGAACAACGTATAGTCAACAGAAAGATCGTTTTAGTTTTTTACCCTCTAGTAAACTGATCATAAAAATAGCTACTTTTGTTTTAGAACATGCAACCAGTTTAAAAAAGAGACATTAGAAACATAAACGTCTTGAAGTGTTTAAAAACATGGACCAAATGTCATGGTATGGCTATATATGAACATTACTAGCCTATGAGTAATCAAACGAAACAAATTAAAACTATTATTCTTCTAAATCACATTTTATAAATAAATAGATTGGTTCACCTATTGCTGGAGGGAACTGAACGTGCAGCAGCTGTGATTGAAACGCGCACAGCTGCACGTGCATCAATCACAGCTAATTAGCTACACCTGAGGCGGATATGTCCTATAAAACCTCCCTGCGGAAGCTTTCATTAAGTTTCACCTTTAGTCAAGCAGCAAGCACGGTTTCGCCCTGCGTAAAACAGCCACTATGCCTACCAAGAACGTTGTTGACGCGCGAATCTCCAAATTCAAAAACAAGGGGAAGGATCCAGCAGTAAGTTAATGTTATTTTGTTCACTGACGTGCGTGTTAATGTTTTTATCAACACTGCATCTCGGTCTATTGGCAGACACTTCGACAGAAACGGATCTCTGCGTGCGTGGAGCTGCGCAAAGCTAACAAAGATGAAAACTTCCTGAAGAGAAGAAACATCTCGGTGGACCTCTCTTCTGATTACATCTCCAACGAGATGGTCAGTAGGCTACACAGAAAACCCTACAAGTTTGTTAAAACTAGCGGAGCCTCTAACGGTGTTTCTGTCATTTATAGGTGGCCTCGTTAGCCATTGAGGATATCATTAAAGACGTGAACTCCAACTGCAGGGAGTCCCAAACCCGAGGGTGCCAGGCCGCCAGGTGAGGGATCACTTCTAAATGTGTGTTGTAACCTTTATATATACAGTCTATGGTTGTAACCAGTGATCTGTCGCACAACACAATAGTATCCTATATATTTGATTAGCATTTCTGACCCAAAAAAAAACACTGGCTAAAAGGTCAATTAAATATAATTTTGGAACATTTCAAATGTATTCTTTAAACATATGCCTGGTAAGACTTATATATTTCCTCCATCCTTCCTCAGGAAGCTGCTGTCTCAAGAGCGTAACCCCCCTCTGAAGGAGATCATAGATGCAGGGCTGCTGGCGCGCTTTGTGTCCTTCCTGAGTATGGATGATGAGCCCAATCTGCAGTTTGAAGCAGCTTGGGCCCTTACAAACATCGCCTCTGGGACATCTTGGCATACTCAACAGGTGTGAACAGTGTTGAAATAGGAATGCTAAACTAATGTTGTAAACAGTGCCATTTAACTGGAACAGGTTATCAGGATCCTTGATAACATATGTTTAAAACAGACCGGATGTATTTAATAATATAAGTGGATTGAAAGTGCAACATAACTTTTTGTGTCTCAGGTGGTGGAACATGGAGCTGTACCATCCTTCATCGCCTTGCTGGCTTCACCCATGTTGCATATCAGTGAACAGGCTGTCTGGGCTCTTGGAAACATTGCAGGTTAAATGCAAAATTAATGTTTTATATAGCTAATATTTCTGAGTTTGACATTGAATTAAAACAACTGATACATGTTTAGAGTAATGGTAAAGGTTTTGAAAAAACAAATTAAAGTGGTTTTGGACAATGATTCATATAGCTGTGAAGGGGATTCAGGCTCATGTCTTGTAATGGGGGTCTGTCTCTCCACTGCCCAAAGGCTTAGTTTTTAATGGAGTTCTATCTCTTCACTGTCGAAAGGCTTCGTTTTTAAATGTAATTGTGGTGGTAAACTGAAACTCCATCACAAATGTAACTTCTCTACAGGTGACGGTGCAGCTTATCGAGACATCCTGATTGAGTGCAATGTCGTCCCAGCCATACTGGCACGAATCAGCCCAGACACACCAGTAAGTAAAAACAGGCTCAGATTATTCACTTGACATGTATTTCCTTTTTTTCCATTATACTTGAGTGACAACTTCATAAGGGCAGAACTGCTGCAGTGTTTGTCTAAATGTTTTGATTACTCCAGGTTGGCTACTTGCGTAACCTGACATGGACATTATCCAACCTGTGTCGGAATAAGAACCCGTTCCCACCCTTGTCTGCAGTCCTGCAAGTGAGTAAAATTCTGGATAATTTATTAACAGCCTTGCAGATTTATCGAAGCTCGGCTCAGAAGATCAACACCCGGTCAAGATGGGTTCAGATTACTAGCGAGATGACTAATGTGCTGTAACTGTTGCCCCTTCAGATGCTTCCCTCTTTGATTCAGTTGCTCCATCTCAGTGATAAGGACATCTTGTCTGATGCATGCTGGGCAATCTCTTACCTCTCAGACGGCGACAATGACCGCATTGATATTGTTGTGAGAACTGGCATCGTCCCTCGGCTGGTGGAGCTCATGAGCCACAAGGAGATCAGTGTCATGGTAGTGTTCTCAAACTCACTATTCAACTCAATTTTTAAAACGCACCTCAAACGTTAAAGTAAAGCTTTTGGTCAAACAGTATCTTATTACCTGGCCTGTCACTAACTATGGTTCAGTCAATCAGTTTCTTGTCTGCCCTTCAGACTCCGGCTCTCCGCTCAATCGGGAACATAGTGAGTGGCTCGGACCTGCAGACCCAGGTGGCCGTCGATGCCGAAGTTCTAAAAGTCATACCTGTACTGATGAAGCACCAGAAGCCCAGTGTTCAGAAGGAGGCAGCGTGGGCGTTATCCAACATTGCTGCAGGACCATGTAGGCAAATCCAACAGCTGATCACATGTGGCCTGCTCCCTCCCCTGGTGGAACAGCTCAGAAATGTAAGATCAAGCGTGAGCTTCTGATCCTTTTCCAGTCTAGACATCAGTGTGCACTGTAGTATTACTTGACATTAGTCATTCTTTATAGTTTTGTAATGTAAACGGGGACTAATTGTTTTTCTTAGGGAGACTTTAAAACTCAAAGGGAGGCAGTGTGGGCAGTGACAAACTTCACCAGTGGGGGCACTGTGGAGCAGGTGGTCCATTTGGTGCAGAGTGGGGCCCTGGAAGCAATCATCAACCTGTTGCAGGTCAAAGATGCTAAAGTCATCCTGGTCATACTGGAGGCCATCAACAACATCTTCATGGTGAGTGTGAAAATGTAACTTCTAATAGTTTTAAACTTCAGTTGGACAGACGAGAGATGGTTTTGGTTACCTTGCATTGTCTTTTCAGGCAGCAGAGAAGCTCGGGGAGACTGAGAAACTGAGCCTTTTGGTTGAAGAGCTTGGAGGACTTGACCGTATTGAGATGCTGCAGAACCATGACAATGAGTTGGTGTACCAGGCTGCTCATACCCTCATAGAGAAGTACTTTGCTGATGTAAGTAGCCCATGATTTAAATATTTCCTACATTATTTGAGATGAGGATTAGTGAATGAACATTCTCAAAGTGTGCTTGTATTCTATGTTAATTTGTGAACCTCATTGAAAGTCTTTGAATTAAGCTTATATGTCTGAAGGCATTTTCTAAATGTAATGTATTATTTATCTCCTAGGGTGATGTCGTGGGAGTCAAAGTCGAGAGTACAGAGGAAGCATTTGTATTCAAGACTTCTGATGTCAAGAGAACTTTTGAATTTTAAATGTACTATTGTATGCGTTTGAATTCATGATAAATAAATAAAGGTTGCATATTAACTGGTGAAGTATATTTGCATTGGGAATGCTTTTGAAACCTGTTTGTAAAGGGCTATTAATTGATCCAGGGCAAAGTAATGGCCACTTGTATGGATACAATTATCTGTTAAACTGACTTTATTGTAGCTGATTAAAAATTGTTTTAAATTATTTGAGGGCATTCAATATATTACAGAGGAATCATCATTGCTGATAAACATTTCATGAGCTATGACTTGTGAAGCTAAGGAGTTAAGCAAGCAGTAAAAGGGACTTTTTTTTTTCTTTTACCAGAAGTCAGGTTTCAGTTTACTTCACAAAACCTTTCCACTTGCCAGTAAAAAGGAATGGCCTATGCTCACGCATAGCTAATTGGGTAAAAACAGAGGTAGATTTTTAATTTTATAATAAATGTTAACATTACCAAGTGTTTGATACCACTGTCAAAACTGACTTTTAAAATGTGGAAACTTGCATTTTAATGAATTAAGCACATGTTCTCAATGGCCTAAAAGTGTGTTGACATGCACATATAATTAAAGATTGTTACATCAAATTTCAATACAGAGGCAAACAATGTATTGTGATCAAAGCATTTAAAAATGACTTTTCTAAATGCCACACTGACAAATGAAACCAGAAGTATCTGCATGGGTGAATCCGCAGCTGCGGTGTGAAGAGGAAACACCGGTACTTTTCAGGCTCTAGCTCCGAGCCGGCCCTGAAAGCGCGTTGGTGTGAAAGGGGCAATAGACGCTTTTGAAAAGCTCTGATGTCCAAAAGGAGTGTTGCGACATCATCCTCACAGGAGGCTACAACGGACTCCTCTTCAGAGTCTAAAGCTCCTGTAAATGTTCAGAATACCTCCAATCAGGCTGCCATGCAGAAGACCACAAATGCTTCACATGTTGCCTCTGGTCTGTCTGTCATCAGAATCCCCCTCAGCTTGTCTCTGGACGACATGTATTACGGCTGCTCCCACAAGATGCTGATCAAAGTGAAACATCACTACTTCCCTCGGAGCACAGGGGAAGGTCTGCACTCCATGTACACAAACCTTTGTGCTTTTAAAGCCATGAGGAATAAAGAGAACTATGATCCGCTGTATTTTAATCACTTCTGGGCTCTGTGCCTACATGGGTGGGTGGGTCGTATGGAGAGTTGAACCGAGCAGTCCGCAGAGGGAAGGCTTCCTACGGGACCTCGTTTGAATTCCACTGCCTCCACTTCCTGCTGTCTGATGCCATCCGGCTCCTAAAACTCAACCAAAGAAGCTGCTTCACCACCTACAGGAGGAGCAAACTGCTCTTCAGTGGAGAACCTGGACAAATGATGCGCTTCGGTTCATTCGCCTCCAGCTCTCTCAGCATGGACCTGAGACAGTTTGGACAGAGGACCTGCTTTGAGATGCACACATGTTTCAGTGCCTACCTCAAGTCCTATTCAGAGTTTGATTCAAACAAGGATGAAGTATTAATTCCTCCGTATGAAATGTTCAATATTGTATCTGTGGACACTTCAGGACAGAACCATTTACACTGATGTCTACAAGCTGGAGACGGCCAGACTTTACAGCAGTCTCAACTGCCAGGCTGTGGAGCCTTTTTAGAAGTTAGCATTAACACTGTTTAATAGTTTAGTTTTGACGTGATTCAAGATGGCGCCTGTGTCGGCTCGCCGCTCGCTCAGCTGTCTACCTATAGCTTTCCTGTTTTTGTTTTATGTTTGTCAGAATGTCTCTGCTCTGCTCGTCTATGATCGCCAAGCCCTCCTCCACCTCAGACCCTCACTGGAGTTGATACTGCTGCCCAAAACCACATCTGGCAACCAAAAATCGTCCCCCCCCCCCTCTTCTGTTGGATATACCCACCTACCTGCGCCGGTTGCCCTGCATCCTGCCTCGCCGAAAGCGCTTCAGACGACGGGGAAAGCGTGGTGGTGCACTGGTCCACCTTAAGGCTTACCTGACGGCTTCTTCCGGGACCTATCCACGCCTCGGATGTCATGGCCCTCCCGCTGCACGTCATGTGAGGGATCGGTGGATTCGCCCTGTCTTTCCGGAGCTACGGACCCTGCTGGACCCGCTGGCAGCTACTCCTGCCCGACTGGCAGCTACTCCTGTCCGACTGGCAGCTACTCCTGCCCGCCTGACTGCTCCCGGCCCGCGCGGCGTTCAACACGGACATCTTCGTCAGCTGAGACGAACTACACCGTCGGCAAGCCCGGAGCAAAAACTACGTCTGGCTTTGCTAAATGCTAGGTCGATAGCTAACAAAACGTTCCTGCTGAACGACTTCTTCACCTCCCGTGAACTGGATTTCATGTTCCTGACGGAGACCTGGGCACACGCTGGCGAGTACACATCATTCTTTGATCTTCTTCCTCCTGACTGTACATTCTTCAGCTCCCCCCGTGCCACCGGCCATGGCGGGGGCATAGCTTCGGTGTTTAGAGCTAGCCTCCAGTGCCGATTGCTACACCATGTCACTAGCTATGCTAGCTTTGAGTTGCAGCTTTTTGAACTGAATCCGGCCTCGCCTATACTCTGCGCAGTCGTGTATCGTCCGCCAAAGCACAATAAGGATTTCATAAATGACTTTTCTGACTTTCTGTCCGGGATCATGGTGAATTATGATCGTGTTTTGATCTCCGGAGATTTCAATGTCCATGTGTGTTGTGAGTCCAAACCTCTGGTTAGGGACTTTTTAAATCTCCTTGATTCTTTTGGTCTTGTTCAGTCCGTGGCTGGCCCAACACACGAAAAAGGACACACTTTGGACTTGGTATTGTCGTTTGGACTGTCTGTATCTGTGGATGAAATATGTGCAGCAACGCGTATCTCAGACCATTTACCGGTTCTGTTTACAACCTCCATCCCTTCCACAGGAGTCGAATCACGTGCCCCTGCGCGTCGTCTGCGTTCGATTAACCCCTTGACTGCCTCACAGTTCTCTGATGTTTTTAATGCTTCTCCTATCTGTAAATTAGATGTGGACTGTGCTTTTAATGCTGATGAGCTTCTCTCTATGTTTGACTTGACATGCACACCAATACTGGATTCTGTTGCTCCTTTTACGCTTAGACGCAACAAAGTTCTACCAGAACCGTGGCTCAATGACTGTACTCGTGCTCTCAGACGCGCTTGCAGGCGTGCTGAGAGAAAGTGGAAAAAGGATAAACTCCATGTCTCCCTGGAAATCCTTCGTGCTACCCTCTCTGACTACCAGACGGCAGTCAAAGCAGCCAAAACAGAGCACATTTCTCTGTTCATCTCTAAAAACAGCCACAAACCTCAGGTTCTTTTTAATGTCCTCAACTCCATCATTAATCCCCGTGATGTTTCTTCTGTTGTGCCATCGCCTGCTCTCTGCGATAAGTTTCTTAAATTTTTTATTGGAAAAATATCTGCTCTTAGGCTAGCTCACACTAGTGCTACCCCCGATCCTGCTCCCTCTCTGTGCCCTGCTGTCCTCGACCACTTTGAGCCTATTTCCCTCTCTTCTCTCTCGGACATAGTGGAGCACCTGCGACCGACAAGCTGCTCCTCTGACAGCATTCCCTCACGCCTTCTCAAAGAGGTTTTTCATTCAGTTGGAGCAAGTATTTTATTACTTTTAAACACTTCTCTTACCTCAGGATGTGTCCCAGCTGCCTTTAAACATGCCGTGGTTACGCCACTACTAAAAAGAAAAGTCTCGACCCCTCCACTCTCGCAAATTTTAGGCCCATCTCCCAGCTACCGTTTTTATCAAAAGCCCTGGAGCGCGTAGTCTACGCCCAGCTGCAGTCTTTTTTAATCCTTCATGGCATCCATGAAAAGTTTCAGTCTGGCTTCAAACCCATGCACAGCACTGAAACAGCCCTTTTAAGAGTTTTTAACAATCTGCTCCTAGCCGCCGACTCAGGTAGCCCAGCTGTCTTGGTGCTGTTGGACCTGACAGCTGCCTTCGACACCGTGGACCATGGCATCCTGCTGTCACGGCTTGAACAGTCCGCTGGCATCACAGGCTCTGCCCTCGCATGGTTCAGGTCCTACCTTAAGGACCGTAGCTTTTCAGTGCAGCTAGGTGCCTTCTCCTCTGCCAAAGCCCCTCTTACCTGTGGGGTCCCCCAAGGCTCGATTCTGGGCCCCATCCTGTTCCTACTGTACATACTGCCCCTAGGTTCTATTCTAACAAAACACAATATTCCCTTCCACTGCTACGCTGACGACGTCCAGATATATCTCCCGCTCAAAGCAAACATCAAACAGTCACTACAGCAGCTGATGGACTGCTTAACGGAGATCAAATCCTGGCTGAGCAACAACTTCCTGACTCTTAACGAGGGCAAGACGGAGGTCATCTTTTTTGGACCACAACCTCCAGCCTCTCAGGTTGATATTCTGGGCTCCCTCCAACTAAACATCCTCCCCTCGGTCATGAACCTTGGCGTGACCTTGACGAACACTTTTAAATTCGATAAGCAGGTCAGCAGCGTAGTCAAATCCTGCTTTTTTAAAATAAGACTATTGGCCAAAACCAAGTCCTATTTATCTTTTAAAGACATGGAAAGGGTCATCAACGCCTTTGTTACCTCAAGGCTGGACTATTGCAACGCTCTGTATGTGGGTATGGACCACGCGTCAATTAAACGCCTGCAGCTGGTCCAAAATGCAGCTGCACGTTTGCTGACTGGACACAAAAAGCGCGACCACATCACCCCAATTCTGGCCTCACTACACTGGCTTCCAGTTCAGTTCAGAATTGATTTTAAAATCCTTTTATTTGTTTTTAAAGCTCTAAATGGGCTGGCTCCTTCCTATATAGTTGAACTCCTCCAGCGCTACACCCCAGCCAGAGCTTTAAGGTCTGCTGACCAGCTGCTGCTGGTAGTGCCGAAGACTAGGCTCAAAACCCGAGGGCACCGAGCCTTCGCAGCAGCTGGCCCGAGGCTCTGGAACACTCTGCCCCTCCATGTGAGGTCGGCCCAGACCCTAGGGGTTTTTAAATCCTCTCTCAAAACGCACTTCTTCTCTCAGGCTTTCTAGCTAGAGAGGAGCACGACTTCTGACATTTACCTGTGTATTGTTTTTATATTTGCTGTTGCAAAATGACTGTCTCTTGTTACAATTGCACTGCAGTAAAATGTTTTTATTACATGTACAGCACTTTGGCTCGACCAAACATCGTTTTTAAATGTGCTCTATAAATAAAACTTGATTTGATTTGATTTGAATAATGAAGTGTAACTACTGTCACCAGATCAGCAGCCACATTTCTATTTTGCTCCACAATCTTGAGTTTATTAAAACAATGTCTTTCTTTTTTGTATTATAACTATATATTTGTGCTGAAGACTTTTCCTTAAAGTCCTACATTTTATTTTACTGTTTTTATTGTCTTGTTTGTATTTGACATTGTGGGAGAAGCCAGTATTCTCAGTGAGATCTTACAAACTCAATCCGAAGATCATTTTATAAACAGCCCAATGACAGGGACATGGTGTCATGTTAAGCAAAAAATAGAAGCGCAAACCTGTCCCCGACTGATTGAAGAAAAACAAGAAATAAAAAAGAAGTCTCAGTACAAATAATTATTCATTAATTTTGATGAATAAAATCAAAACTAACATACAGACTGTACATTCTTCAGCTCCCCCCGTGCCACCGGCCATGGCGGGGGCATAGCTTCGGTGTTTAGAGCTAGCCTCCAGTGCCGATTGCTACACCATGTCACTAGCTATGCTAGCTTTGAGTTGCAGCTTTTTGAACTGAATCCGGCCTCGCCTATACTCTGCGCAGTCGTGTATCGTCCGCCAAAGCACAATAAGGATTTCATAAATGACTTTTCTGACTTTCTGTCCGGGATCATGGTGAATTATGATCGTGTTTTGATCTCCGGAGATTTCAATGTCCATGTGTGTTGTGAGTCCAAACCTCTGGTTAGGGACTTTTTAAATCTCCTTGATTCTTTTGGTCTTGTTCAGTCCGTGGCTGGCCCAACACACGAAAAAGGACACACTTTGGACTTGGTATTGTCGTTTGGACTGTCTGTATCTGTGGATGAAATATGTGCAGCAACGCGTATCTCAGACCATTTACCGGTTCTGTTTACAACCTCCATCCCTTCCACAGGAGTCGAATCACGTGCCCCTGCGCGTCGTCTGCGTTCGATTAACCCCTTGACTGCCTCACAGTTCTCTGATGTTTTTAATGCTTCTCCTATCTGTAAATTAGATGTGGACTGTGCTTTTAATGCTGATGAGCTTCTCTCTATGTTTGACTTGACATGCACACCAATACTGGATTCTGTTGCTCCTTTTACGCTTAGACGCAACAAAGTTCTACCAGAACCGTGGCTCAATGACTGTACTCGTGCTCTCAGACGCGCTTGCAGGCGTGCTGAGAGAAAGTGGAAAAAGGATAAACTCCATGTCTCCCTGGAAATCCTTCGTGCTACCCTCTCTGACTACCAGACGGCAGTCAAAGCAGCCAAAACAGAGCACATTTCTCTGTTCATCTCTAAAAACAGCCACAAACCTCAGGTTCTTTTTAATGTCCTCAACTCCATCATTAATCCCCGTGATGTTTCTTCTGTTGTGCCATCGCCTGCTCTCTGCGATAAGTTTCTTAAATTTTTTATTGGAAAAATATCTGCTCTTAGGCTAGCTCACACTAGTGCTACCCCCGATCCTGCTCCCTCTCTGTGCCCTGCTGTCCTCGACCACTTTGAGCCTATTTCCCTCTCTTCTCTCTCGGACATAGTGGAGCACCTGCGACCGACAAGCTGCTCCTCTGACAGCATTCCCTCACGCCTTCTCAAAGAGGTTTTTCATTCAGTTGGAGCAAGTATTTTATTACTTTTAAACACTTCTCTTACCTCAGGATGTGTCCCAGCTGCCTTTAAACATGCCGTGGTTACGCCACTACTAAAAAAGAAAAGTCTCGACCCCTCCACTCTCGCAAATTTTAGGCCCATCTCCCAGCTACCGTTTTTATCAAAAGCCCTGGAGCGCGTAGTCTACGCCCAGCTGCAGTCTTTTTTAATCCTTCATGGCATCCATGAAAAGTTTCAGTCTGGCTTCAAACCCATGCACAGCACTGAAACAGCCCTTTTAAGAGTTTTTAACAATCTGCTCCTAGCCGCCGACTCAGGTAGCCCAGCTGTCTTGGTGCTGTTGGACCTGACAGCTGCCTTCGACACCGTGGACCATGGCATCCTGCTGTCACGGCTTGAACAGTCCGCTGGCATCACAGGCTCTGCCCTCGCATGGTTCAGGTCCTACCTTAAGGACTGTAGCTTTTCAGTGCAGCTAGGTGCCTTCTCCTCTGCCAAAGCCCCTCTTACCTGTGGGGTCCCCCAAGGCTCGATTCTGGGCCCCATCCTGTTCCTACTGTACATACTGCCCCTAGGTTCTATTCTAACAAAACACAATATTCCCTTCCACTGCTACGCTGACGACGTCCAGATATATCTCCCGCTCAAAGCAAACATCAAACAGTCACTACAGCAGCTGATGGACTGCTTAACGGAGATCAAATCCTGGCTGAGCAACAACTTCCTGACTCTTAACGAGGGCAAGACGGAGGTCATCTTTTTTGGACCACAACCTCCAGCCTCTCAGGTTGATATTCTGGGCTCCCTCCAACTAAACATCCTCCCCTCGGTCATGAACCTTGGCGTGACCTTGACGAACACTTTTAAATTCGATAAGCAGGTCAGCAGCGTAGTCAAATCCTGCTTTTTTAAAATAAGACTATTGGCCAAAACCAAGTCCTATTTATCTTTTAAAGACATGGAAAGGGTCATCAACGCCTTTGTTACCTCAAGGCTGGACTATTGCAACGCTCTGTATGTGGGTATGGACCACGCGTCAATTAAACGCCTGCAGCTGGTCCAAAATGCAGCTGCACGTTTGCTGACTGGACACAAAAAGCGCGACCACATCACCCCAATTCTGGCCTCACTACACTGGCTTCCAGTTCAGTTCAGAATTGATTTTAAAATCCTTTTATTTGTTTTTAAAGCTCTAAATGGGCTGGCTCCTTCCTATATAGTTGAACTCCTCCAGCGCTACACCCCAGCCAGAGCTTTAAGGTCTGCTGACCAGCTGCTGCTGGTAGTGCCGAAGACTAGGCTCAAAACCCGAGGGCACCGAGCCTTCGCAGCAGCTGGCCCGAGGCTCTGGAACACTCTGCCCCTCCATGTGAGGTCGGCCCAGACCCTAGGGGTTTTTAAATCCTCTCTCAAAACGCACTTCTTCTCTCAGGCTTTCTAGCTAGAGAGGAGCACGACTTCTGACATTTACCTGTGTATTGTTTTTATATTTGCTGTTGCAAAATGACTGTCTCTTGTTACAATTGCACTGCAGTAAAATGTTTTTATTACATGTACAGCACTTTGGCTCGACCAAACATCGTTTTTAAATGTGCTCTATAAATAAAACTTGATTTGATTTGATTTGAATAATGAAGTGTAACTACTGTCACCAGATCAGCAGCCACATTTCTATTTTGCTCCACAATCTTGAGTTTATTAAAACAATGTCTTTCTTTTTTGTATTATAACTATATATTTGTGCTGAAGACTTTTCCTTAAAAGTCCTACATTTTATTTTACTGTTTTTATTGTCTTGTTTGTATTTGACATTGTGGGAGAAGCCAGTATTCTCAGTGAGATCTTACAAACTCAATCCGAAGATCATTTTATAAACAGCCCAATGACAGGGACATGGTGTCATGTTAAGCAAAAAATAGAAGCGCAAACCTGTCCCCGACTGATTGAAGAAAAACAAGAAATAAAAAAGAAGTCTCAGTACAAATAATTATTCATTAATTTTGATGAATAAAATCAAAACTAACATACAGAACTCCTTAAGGCAGTGGTTCTCAAACTTTTTCTGTCAGGCCCCCCCTTTGGAGAAAAAAACAAGTCTGGCCCCCCCCCAACACAAATAGTCAGGCTCAGTGGCGGCGCCAGAGATTTATTTTGGGGGTGCTGTGGGGTAGCTTGACGTTTCATAGAGGGTGCTCAAACATTTAGGGTTTCCCATTACTGTACCGGTCGCTACAGTGGCATTCTCTACTGCAGCACTCCCCACGCAAATACACAGTGTGACAGTTACAATGAAGGCTCGAGGCATATAGGTGTAAGCAGGGGTAAAGTGCTATTTGTATAGGTGGTGTGTGGACCTCACATAGGGGGGTCCGGGGGCAGATTTACTTTTTCTTTATGGATATTTTACAAATCACCCTTTTAAATTTTATTATTTTTTTACTGTCATATAGTATTTCATACCTGTTTTTAATTTATTCTCTTATTTTTTTATAACTATAATGATCATATAAACGTGTTCCTCGGAAATAATATTTTACATTAATGGTGACCAAAACGTTTGAGACCCACTGAGATAAAGTTAACTCTCTAAATACTCTGAGAGTCCTTTAGTTCACTGAGCCTCTCAGTCTGACAGGAGAGGACACTCCTCCACTTTGTTGTTGAAAAAACTCTTTATATCCGTTAGCGTAGCTTGCTACCACCAGAAGCGAACAACTACGATCTCCGGTGTTGTGTGTCTCTCTCTCTCTCTCTCTCTCTAAGTACACCCTGTAGCGAGTAAAACTCTAACGCAGCGTCCACACGGCGGCGTGCGTTGAAGCTTGCCGGCGGGAGAGTCTGAAGCTCGACCAACAACCAATCACATGAATCTCCCGCCTCGGACACACAAGCATGCGGTTTGATTGGCTAGAGCTTGTACTGGCATATGATTTGATTGGCTGACACTTCCGCCGAAGCTTCAAAAGTTGAACATTGCTCAACTTTTGAAGCGAGCAACGCTCCCACAATGCAGTTCGGGAAAGTGTGACGTCACCCCATTCAAAGTGAATGGGCAGAAGCGTTGAAGCTTCAACGCACGCCACCGTGTGGACGGGCCGTAACACAGAAAATACCTGTCTATGCTGCACCGGTACGCCTCGTTGGAGATTTCTCTTTTTCCATAGTTTTCTTCCTGGGTACAGTGACGTGCCCATACCCAAATGGACTCATTGGTCCAAATGGACCAATCCCTAGAGCCATTACGTTACTTCTTTGGAGCCATTATGTTAAGGACCAATCCACGGACTTCCTCACACACACACACAATCTTTTCTCAGCTGCAACTCTGCCGATTTCTCCTCCCTGAGACGGCGGGATGCGGCGAGGCAGTGTGTGAGCACACACACAAACTCACAGCCAGGCAGCGGGTGTGTGTGTGAGCACACACAGAAACTCCCGGCCAGGCTGCGGGTGTGTGTGTGTGTGTGTGTGTGTTCGGGCTGGGTTTCGCTGTGTCTCGCAGACGGCCACTGGGCTCATAGGAAGGGGGAGCAGGAGCTCCAACAAGCCGTTTAGGACAGAGAGTGAATACACATACTTTACAGAGATGCTGTATGAGAAACCAATGTGATTTTGGAAAATTGCACAATATAAATCTATTCTAGTAGACCTCAACAATGGAATTATGATCAGTAGAAATGGCCATGACATGGGACCTTTAACAAAAATGTAAACATGTTTTAAACATATGCAGTAATTGTGGTATGAATATCTGGACAATGTCAGTTATAGTGAATAGAGAGAACACTGATTATATTTAAAAAATATATAAAACATGACCTGTGACCCAGTACGGGCAAGGTGAATAAAGCCACAAAGAGGATATTGAGTGAAGCTCAATTTTGACATGAGTGAACACAACACAAAAAAACATGCGATTGAAATCTGTAAGTCCAAAAATGAAATGAAATTCACGTAATTTCTTCTACAGTTGTATCAAGGTCTCCAAAACTCACTATTTTACGCAAGACGGTATTTTCAAGTTCAATATTGTGTCTTTCCTGGTTGGTACATTGCCAGAGTAAATCTCCATATTCCACAAGAGAAACAGGAAGTGTTGCAATAGGCTGTGAACCAGAAAGGCAATTTGCTAAAAATATACAATTGTTCAAGGCAAGGTCAGTGTTACGGCTGTATGATACAGCCATAACAGTCAGAAAAGAAACCATTGCTGACATTGACCTGTTAGTGTCACACAAGAGAATGACTGTGGCTCCTTGTGTGTTTTATTAATAATAAATAATACCCGTAACAGTCAGTGTGTATGTGTTTATGTGTGTTTGAGCGTCTACATTTTCTCGTAGCTGAGTTCCTGTCCGCAGGTGGTGCAGGTTTTCTTGTAGAGGTCCTCCTCCTCATCCACTACCTCCTCCGGTCCGTACTGATGTTGGTGGACTCTGGTGTCTTTGGTCCACATGCTGCTCCTCACCGCCCTGCGCAGCTCTGACACACATCACACATGAACATTAAACATCCATATTATCGAGTTGATGCTCACACATCAAAATCTTTACGTGTCCACAGTCACTGACTCATACAGGAAACCAACCTTTGACTTTCTTGTTGAAGCGTTTTTGTTTCTGCACCTCTTTGTTCTCTTCTCTCGTCTCTTTTGCTTCCTCCAAGGCTTCCTCCGAGCCCCACACCTCCATACATCTCTTCTCCACCTGGGAAACAGAAATATACGAACTGTAGTTCATATATATTATAGAGACTCAGGAAAACATACATAACAATATGGCATTATTTGTCATGTGACCAACATTTTTGTGGCTTTGAGTTAG
Source organism: Harpagifer antarcticus (assembly GCA_902827135.1). NCBI lineage: Eukaryota > Metazoa > Chordata > Actinopteri > Perciformes > Harpagiferidae > Harpagifer > Harpagifer antarcticus. The sequence continues at coordinate 1,874,349 of CADEHL010000848.1, read as the reverse complement.
GGATGCAACTAATGATTAACTGTATTATTTAGGGATGCTCCGATCGCCAATTTCGGGGCCGATCGCCGGAATCAGTATCGGCCGATACCGATCGCCGATCCGATCGAGTGGGCGGGGCCTAAATTTAAAGTGATGTTTAAAACTCAGTTAATGGGGCTCATTCACTGGAGCTTCCACAAACAACAATCAACTTAATTATTACATTAAAATGAAGTACATTATTCAAGTTTACATTCACTTTGGATAATAACACGGGAGACATGAGCGTAAGCTCTCTCTTTTCCTCTCTCCCTCTCTCTCTCCCCACCTCTCTCCCTCTCCTGACAGCATCTCATGCAGCTCACTGATCCAGTAATGAGTGATCCGACAGTGAAGAATACATATATTTATAATGACTAGTTTAGCTAGTTCCAGAGGTATATAAAATAGCTAAGTGTGTTAGGTCTAACTCTTGTGTGTTTCGCTCCGCTTACCGGTCCGGCGGGCGGAGCTGCAGGATTTCTGCTTCACACACGTTGCATACCGCTATTTTACTGTCTTTTTCGGACACCTTAAAATACTGCCAGATCGGTGAAGCCATTTTGGCGAGCTTGTTTTGCCGCACACAGAGAAAAGTGTCATGTATTTTACATCATCCGATCGGCTCTCGCGATCGGCATGTTTAGAGAGCACAGATCGATCGGTAGAGAGTGAGTATCGGCCGATCTCGATCGGTGACCGATCGATCAGAGCATTCCTAGTATTATTGATCAGTCTATCTGTGAGGAAGCGCACACACTCCCTCACTAACATGTTGGTCTTAACTATTTGTTTGTTAAGAAAGGTAGTACATGTTTTTTCTGAGTTGCCTTTATTTCAGTTAAATTTATAAAAACAGTTTACATAGACAAACTAATAAAATGCGTCTAAATTCGTTTGTCAGTCTGTAAAACACACAAGCACCAAGTAATCACCATTTCCTTTGTTCAGACCTGGAGGCCATCTTGTCCCAGTGCTCAAAGGGGAAGCACGCCTCCAAAGTACTCCTTATATGTGCCGTATGAGTAGGCGGAGTCTTGGACGCGATTGGTCAGGAAATGTGTGATTTTATGAGTGTCAATTAGGTTAAAAACTATCCGTTTTAAGCAGACCTTGTTGTTCTTGAAGGTATAATATTTATGGCGATGCAATAATGAATTTACTTAAGACTTTAGGGTTTTATTAAAGGTAGACAACAGTGTTTAATTTTGTATTTAAGCCTTCACTTCACTTTTTGACCTGTGTGAATCTTTACTGTCCTGTTTTTTTTTTCACGCTTACCCTGTTGCTGCTTCCTACTACTGAATTTCCCCACGGGGATTAATAAAGGTCCATCTAATCTAATCACTCCACTTTCAGAACCATGACCTGATTGACCAGGTTGGAGTGGGAAGGCGGGCAGTCTCCTATAAATGTGGTTGGGAAGAGAGGGGAAGGGGTATTCGTTGTTGTTCCTTGCTGGTGAATGCAGCACCAGGCATGCAGTTTGTGTTTCTGTGGAATAATGTGGAAGGCTAAGAATAAAACGTCTGTTTATTTTTTGCAAGAAAACCCTCTCTCCACGTATCGTTCTTTCACCTGCACCTCACATCGTAACACTATCTATAATTTAGTTCTATATATAGAACTAAATTATATATATATATATATGTGTATTATTTTCCTGCTAAATAAATGTTTCATAGCCCAAGATTCAATATTCAGATTTATTGAAAAGTCAGGCAATATAAAAAGAGTAAAGCTACACAACAACAAATTCAACAAAAAATACTTTCAAAAGTGTTAATTAATTATGTGATGACTATTAGATCCTTTCAGCACTACTTTTTCATCACAGCTTGATAATATCTTGTTATTTATATATTGGTCTAAACATCTATTTTCTTCTTTTGGAAAATGTTGGGCAGTTCCCACATTTCCACTGACTTTACCAAGACAAATTTAATTGATATATTATTATTAAATTATACGGTTCCTGACGTGATTTTGATCATAGTTGTAATGCAATATTTGCAATAAAAAATGTTAACGTATGTATAATGTATTATAGTTTTTATTTTCCAACTTGTTGTGTAGACGTATTTACTTATTTAGAGCACTTAGGAAGGAAAACCCTGGATTCTTCAGGCTTCGGTCACAGGAAAAAAAAATGATATCATTAAAATGATCAGAACATTGATATTGATAGAAAATTGACACATTTGCACACCAAAACACACACACACTTTCCAGCAAGTACCTGTACTTTGAGGTACAGCTTCATGTCTCCCCAGGTTGGGTTGTGAGGGTTTTTCTTCAGGGTGAACCTTAGCGGAGGCTCTCTCTGGTCGAGGTCACAGTCCTTCAGCAGGTACTGCTTCTTCGCCTCAGTTCTGGAGATCAGCTTATGCTTCTCCTCGTTGTCTCTGAGGGCAAAAAGGAATCCACTGTTAATACCTGTGATCTGATTCAGTCAGGTGAATTTAAATAAAAGTTACAATCTGAAGAAAAACTAGAAATAAACCCAAGACAAAAATAAAAAGCTGAGTACTGATGAGTATCGGGGTACCTTGACAACATTTCACAGACTATTGACAGTCAGGGGATGGTCACATCACAAATCCAACTGTTTTTATTTGTAAACGTTTCAATTGATTTCAGTCATTCTTCAAATCAATGAAGTACTGTAACACCTCTTTTTTCAATAGCTTCTATATTATGTGAGTTAATCACTCTAAATGACTTTTAAATTGTAGTGCTACACTGGACAAGAAGGAGACACCTCTATTTTATGTGATTATAGGTTTTTTTTAAGTTATTTTAACATTCTCGGGAATTCTGCAGGTTTTCTATCTTTATCACACATAATCTAATATCAGTGCGTTGTGTGTGTGTGTGTGTGTGTGTGTGTGTGTGTGTGTGTGTGTGTGTGTGTGTGTGTGTGTGTGTGTGTGTGTGTGTGTGTGTGTGTGTGTGTGTGTGTGTGTGTGTGTGTGTGTGTGTGTGTGTGTGTGTGTGTGTGTGTGTGTGTGTACCTGCACTTGTCACAGACAGACAGGTCAAAGCTGTTGCTGAGGTATGAGTCCATAAAGGGTTTTAGACAGTCATCGCACAGCAGGTAGTCTGGCTCTATTACTGGAGCTGAAAACAAAACAACTCTTAATACACATGTGAGTAATAAGCATGCATGTACCCACTAAAGTCAACGAACTACACACAATCACACTCACCTGGCTGATGCACAACCTTCCTGACCCTCTGCTCTTCCTCTCCGTAACCCTCCTCCTCGATGAAGAAGCCGGCTCCAGAGTCGATGGTCTTGGAGACTTTGGCCGACGTTGCTCCCTCCACGGCGGACAAAGAGCGGCTCGCTAGTCGGGCTTGCCGGAGCATCAACGCCTGCTGTCGGTTCCTCTCGATCTTAGCCCGCATCGCTGCAGAGAGTTCGGTTTTGGGAGTGTGTGGAGAGGAGGGCCCCGATACACACACTCCCTCCGACTCTGACGGATCCATGCTGCGCTCTCAAACAGCGATCATCATTTAGAGATGTACAAACGGCGTGTTTTGTTACATTCAATTCAGCGTTAGTCTGTTTTAAAGTTGCATGCTTCCGGTTGTATCTTCTTCTTTTACATTTTAAAAGTTTTAAGGGCATTACCGCCACCTGCTGTTCAGGAATTAAACAGACTAGAGACTTCTGAATATATGTACAGGAAATTCAAATTCCAACTTTAACATGTTCTAATAGTTGTAGACTTTCTTGATCATTTACGCTGTGTCTGTCACTTTGACTGGAGGATTAATGGCACATAAAAACAGTTCTTTTTTTAATTAAAGGGTAAGTATACCTTTTTTTGTTCATCCAGTTCGGTTCAGAATATATTTTAAACTCCTTTTATTTGTTTTTAAAGCCCTAAATGGGCTGGCTCCTGCCTATATAGCCGAACTCCTCCATCGCTACACCCCAGGCAGAGCCTTAAGGTCGGCTGATCAGCTGTTATTGATAGTGCCTAAGACCAGACTTAAAACCTGAGGGCATCGAGCTTTCGCAGCGGCTGGCCTTAGGCTCTGGAATACTTTGCCCCTCCATGTGAGGTCGGCCCAGACCCTGGGGGGTTTTAAATCAACACTTAAAACTCACTTTTTCTCTTTGGCTTTTGTTTAATTATCTATTTATTAATTTATGTATTTATTTAGTTATTTATTTATTCATTTAGTTCTTTATTTTAATATGTATAACATAACATAGGATTTCATAAAGTATTTTTAAAATAGTTTATACATTATTCAAATATAGGAATAGTAGATATAGGATTACTTAAAATATAGTACCTTATATTTCATATTTTTTCCCTTTAGACCCTTGCGGTTTATTCTTAAAAATCCGTACCCTTACCCAACCCCCATTTCCCCTCTGCTGGTCTATGGCCTTGTAGACGGTAACAGGGTACAGAGTCGCTTAGATAAGCGGGGGAGTGCATCTGACGAAGAGATAGGTTGTTGTGCTCCCTATCTCTGTTTCTTATCCTATATCTAATAGAACTGCTCGGGTCTTGATAGATTGAGTGGGGAAGTTCATGAGATCTTTCTAGAGGGTTATCAAGAATAACTTTTATCCAATTACCTTTTCCCTCTCTGTCTGTGTCTGTGTATTCTCTTGTTCCGATTAACCCAGCCAAATCTTTTTTCTTGTTTTGTATCTATATCTACGCCGGGAACCGGAGTCGAGGCTGATCCTCTTGCTGTAGTCCTGTGTCTTGGATCCTCTATCCTGAGTTCTGGATTAAGTCGTGGACTTCGGGTCGTGGGTGAACCTGTCTCTGCGGTCCTGCCTTGGGTCTCGTCATGCTGCTTCCCTGATGGCTTCCACAGGATTGTAGCTGACATCCTCGTGGATTCATCTTCTTATTACAGACACATGCATTTCCTAACATTAGGTCTATATGCTGAAAAATGTATTATCTCTTCGATTTACACACAGCATCTATTGTACGTCTGTCCGTCCTGGGAGAGGGATCCCTCCTCTGTTGCTCTCCCTGAGGTTTCTCCCATTTTTTCCCCTTAAACTGTGGGTTTTCTCTGGAAGTTTTTCCTTGTACGATGTGAGGGTCTAAGGATAGAGGGTGTCGTTTTTCTCATACTGATATTCTGAACAATCTGTGCTGTTGTATTTGCTGTAAAGTGTCTCTACTGTAGGCTATTTTTATTTTATGTACAGCACTTTGGTTCGACCAAAAATCGTTTATAAATGTGCTATATAAATACAACTTGATTTGATTTGATCTTAAATATTTGTATTCAGATGCTAATGGGTGTATTCAAAACGTTTTCAGTTATAGCAGTTGTCCACAGAGCCACAAAGAAACCTTCATTACTTCTTTAAAACCTCTTAAACCCGAAGGTCCCCCCAGTGGACCCCCCCCACAGTTTTTTTTCGAGACTATGTCTCAGGGCTTCTTAACATTTATGAAACTATTAATGTTTCATACCCTTTTAAAGGTAAGAAACTCCGCTAACTGACAATAAGAACAATTTTTAGCTAAAAAAAAAACACAAGAGTAATACCAAGCCTTTGAATTAGCATTGAGCGAAAAAATGCTAACTAATGCTAACGCTTTTTTACACAGAACTCCCGGTAGAAATGACCTTATTACTATCTTAACTGCACAAACAAGATATACGATTTAAAGCTGAGACTCCACAGATTCCAGACATGTAATATCATCACTGTATGACCCGAATTGCGGAGCTATCAGCCAGAAAAGAGAAAGTAAACAACATCCAGTTTAAAAAATATTACAATAATCTAGTTTTACCTTTTTTGATTTGTGATCAAAAGTTGTGTTCACTGGAATAAAAACGCCGCTCAAGGTTAATCCAATGTTTTTGTGTCATGTAGAAATTTTGACTGATAATCCATCATCATATTTGTGGCAATATACTGGGTATAAAGTTTTGCAGTCCATGCGTGCACCTTCAGATATGCTTTGTTCGCTTCTCTATTACGTCCGCTATGGTAATGTTTACGTGGATTTGGGAACTGCCCATCGATTCTATTGGTTCTGATGGTTAAGAAAAAGGTGTAAATCACACGAATCGACCAATGGGTTCCAGAGATATAGTCCTGCGTAAAGTATAAAGAATGCCAGCCAGTTTAAGTACATTACGCAGCCGACTTCATTTATTGTTTACTACGGAAGGAAGCAGGAAGCAGGAATTGCCGGGACCCAGAGCGCACGGAGCACAGAGCGGACAGCAGATAACGGAATTGCAGTTTTATTGTTTATGGATTATCAGAACATTTCAAAGGGGACACAGACCCATTGGATATTAACCTATGGATTAACTACATCATCGTTTTTATCGTTTTAATGCCATTGAAGACCAGTTTAGACCAGACAAAGAGGAAGGTAAGCCATTAGCCTAGCGCATGTTAGTACCTAGCGCCACTTGTTTTGATGTACGTTTTTGTTGATAACCTCGCAAGTTTGTATCTTTCAGTGTTGAGGTGGGCACCGTTAGATTCTGTGTCTTTACGATCATAAACGATGTGTTGGATGTGCAGCTAGGATAAGTAATAAGGGAGCTAGGAGTGATTTTCGGTGCAGTAATAGGTTAGCATTTTTCGCTCGGGGCTAATTCAGAGGTTCACTGTTAGCATTGTGTTTTTTTTTTTTTTAAATAAATGAAAAAGATCAGTTAAATGAGTTTTTTCCCGTTATATGGATATAAAATATTCATAGTTTATTAAATATTAAGGTTCCTTAGACGTTGTTTCCTGCAAATGACGCGATTTCGCGTCATTTGCAGGAAACAGAGTATGTTTCCTGCAAATGACGTTAGGATAACAGAGTATGTTTTTATATATTTTTTTTTTATTTTTTTTTTTTTCACAACAGTTGTATTTGGATGGAATGAATACCTATAGTGAAAATTCAAAGTAATAAAATGATTTTTACAGTGAAAAAGTTCAAATGGAACTGATGGTTCCCAAATTACCCAGAGGTGAGTCCGCCTGGACTTTATTTTTCAAAATCTGTCTAAAAAGGTCAAATTTCACTTGTTTTGCATCAATCTTGATACAGGGTACTTATTATATGTTATAGTTTGGATTCCTAAAGCTTTTAGTATACTAACCCATCATTCAAGGGTGTTTTTCACTATAAGTAATGTTTTTTTTTTAGGCGAACATTAGAATTGACATGTTTTTACTATGTTCCATCTGAATTTATTTTAAAATAAAAACATCTATATTGATTCTGACACTTCTACATCCAACTCACAGATGTAACCTTGCTTTGAGAGAAAAGATTGAAGTGAAGATATAGTCTTTGTTGTGTTAGTGGCATTTTCGAGCCTGAAACCTGAAAAACAGGCTCAGGGCTTAAGAGGTATAGAGGTACAGTATAGACATTTTCATTCCGTGATGCAACTCATGCAATATGCATACGTGCATTTTCAATGTAAGTGATTTGGGACAATATCCATAGCGTTTATTTTGTGTAATAGAGCTGACTAAAGCTAGTGCAGCTGCTAAGCCTCTAATGGATTCATCATGTTCTTCTTCTTCCTTCCTGTGACACTAGAAAGCAGGGGTGAGTGAGTCCTGTATTTGTCGTCCACAGGTGTTCAGTGAATCCCTGTTGCATCACGGTGATCATGACTGAGGGCCACGCTTGCTGCTGTGAGAGGCTTAATTGTGTCAAAGTAAAGCAGATCCTGATGATGACATTGCAAATCTGTGCGGTGTGGTGAGGGAGCTTAAGGTAAAGTGACCTGACTTTTAAAGTAGTGTGTTCGATTTAAAATGTTTAATGACCCAAGCATTGATTATATTGGGTATATTTCTGCATTAAAGCAATAATATAATAATAAAAGCAGTATATCAAGATCTTTGAGGATACTTTAAATTATATATAAATTCTGACGTTTAAAACCAACTCATAAAGATGTAGCATTAACCTATCCCAAAATTCCCATGAACTCGAAATGCCAACAAAGAAAATTTGAGGTTTGATTTATTTGATTATTTAACACTTTATACAGAGTTGAATGACAAATGTTTTATTTATAGTAGGCCTATAATACACAATTCAAGTAGTACATGAATGTTTTCCATACTTGCATATAGTACACGGAAATACAAAAGCATTTTACCATTTGTCATGGTATTCAAACGGGTCAAGGATGAATAATTTCTTATATTTCTAAATGCATTCATTCATACATTCATTTCTCACATTCACATGATCCATCAAAGCAAGGGAGATACTAAGTGTTGAGTGTGATAATATAAGTTGTGTTGAGGTTAAACTATTTGTCAACTATGGTTAAACACAGAAGCATATATACAGTCTTAAATTACAGTTTACACATCCTTTATACACATAAACAAACAAAAAAACACAAATGTTTTACTTTGCAAGGTATAGGGAATGTTTTGAGGAAATTTGATTGAGAGTTTCATTTTCAATTGAAAAAGAAATAGTCAAAATAAACATACAAATACAAAATGGATTTTGGCTAACACTGTGACACAACATTTTAGTGGTAACCCTTGGGATCCATTCATTTAAAAATGAAATAATTTGTTGGAGGAATCTGAAAATAAATATAATTAAATGTTTGCGTTGATAAGAGGTTGTACTGTTAACACCTGACACTTTTAACATTGCTATGAGAAATAAAAAGCAGAGGAGGATGTTATTCAGAGATGACTACAGTACCTTTATTGACTATCAACTCCAAGACTCATGGAACATGTTGAACATAGCTGGGAGAGTAAAATATTGCCTACATTCACATATGAGACAAAGAAAGCAGACAACATTAGAAAAACAATGATGTATTTTGATGCTTTTAGGAGGGCAATTAGTTCAACTGATTTGGGCAACGTTGATAGCACATTTGTTTGACAATGAGGCCTTAAATTGGTCAGTAATAATACAGCCTCGGGTCAGTGAGAATGTTCCCTTGTATGTTAAAGAAAAAGAAAACCTCATGAACAAATCCACCTACATTTCAAAAAACAAAGAGAGAAAAGAGGTAATGGAATCCGATTATTTGAATTACAGAAATGTTTTCATTCTGATATTCTTGAATTGTTTAATCTTTTTTGCAACCTCTTCAGTAAATGTGCATTTCCATCAGTGGTTTAATTTATTAGAGGTTGAGGGAAACACCCATTTTAATATAAAGATGCCTAGATGTCAACATATCACCACAGCATTTGCTTTTTGCTCACCTTAAATCTAATAAAGAGGGAGTAGATGAAAACAAAATAGCCTGAATCTTTGCAACATGTTTTGTTTTACATAAGATATGCCTACTTGATGTTTCTTATAATAGTTGGATAAAAGAAAAATATTTCAGCCTCTATGCCACACACTGACCACATTATGTTCATGCTATGTGAACATAGCAGCGCAATATGTTATACAGTACAAGTGTTCTTTTAATCAAACCAATACAGGACACATCCAGTGATACCTGGTGATATTGAACACGCATTTTTACAAATACATAATTAGAAGAAAAAAAACAGGGAAAAAAACGTTTGCGTTCATCAAGTCAAATTAAATGAGGAACACTAAACTTTAGTCAAACGCTTATTGTCCACACTGCATCATCTACTGGTAAATGTGACACCAGACCTGGTACATTTCCATGAGGAAAATCCTCCTGTTTTAGTCAGGATACTGAAGTAATCTCTCTAAAGTGATGCATGTAAAGGCAAACAGAACAGAGGTTATTATGTGGAAAAAACCCAAATAAAATAGTTGGGCTGTGTTGAGCTTAATGGGTCCATGCTATCTATTTTGACCTATTGTAGATGTTCATGATTGGGAAGTAATCTAAGCATTTACAGTATGCCAAACATTTGAATATACTGTGTTTTTCAATATATCATCTCAAATATACTGTGTTTAAACAGACTCATGTTATAAACCCGGGGTATATCTCTGTCAATCACATTGCAAAGTCATACTGGAGGTGAAATGAACACAGTTCAAATCTAAAGGTTAACATTTTTAAGCAGCTATCACACTTATGAGTTGCCCCAGCCCTTTCTTCTTAATTTTGCTCATGACAAACCGGATCTCTCCAGAACTTTGCTTCCCATCGAAACCAAACCAAAAGAAAAGAGTTTCTAAAATCTCCCACATGAACAGTTCATCTGCATTGCTTGGCTGGTTGCATGAGTAGCGAGGGTAGTTTTTATACTGCAACATGGTCCTCTATTTGAAGAAAACCCCAAAAACAATCTCTGGTGATCGTATGGAAATTCCCGTCCCAGATGGCTTTCAAATAACTTGTTTGTCAGGTTCAACCAGAAAATGGAAACTGAATGAAGTCACATGGAACAAACAGAGACGAGTCACTCATACTGGGTGGCATAAAGTGTGTCAATGACGTACAGGCTCATTCTGTACGCCATTAATGCACCGGTGTGAATATGCAGCCTTGATTTCAGTCAGTACTCCTGCCTAACTTGCGTGTGTTTGGATGTGTGAGTGTGTCTTCTATTATTTATGTGAGACAGATAGACAGTTTGTGTCTGTGCGTCCTTCCTCTCCTATAGTAAATCAGGGTAAACTTGAACCCCTTCGCTCTTAATTTCAGCTCTCTGGCGTTAGGTGGAAGTGGCTTCTCTCAGACGGTGATGGGGCAGGTAATGATTTTGTCCTCCAGCATGACGCTGAGGACCAGGAACACAACGTACAGCAGGAACATGAGAAGGCCCAGAAACTTGCTCATTTTCCATTTGCAAGCCGCGATGGAGATGATGACAAAGAGGAGCATGAGGAAGAGTAGGACGATGGCGCAGAACAGTCCGTTGCTGCTGACCTGGATCGGTTTGAAGTCGTTGATGATGTGGTAGATGAGCCAGGGGAATGGCAGACTAGAGGGAGATAAGGGAGTTTATTACGTTAGGAGAGGAACATGTTAAAAACAGATATGACTTTGGACTATTACTCTGTATGTTTTTCTTGTTGTTTTCTGGACTCACCCCACAGTGATATCAAAGATGTTGGAGCCGACAGAGCTGGACACGGCCATGTCACCCAGGCCTTTTCGCGCCACAATCACACTGGTGATCAGGTCCGGGATTGAAGTGCCGGCTGCTAGTATAGTCAGTCCCATTATCTCCTCCGTAATCCAGAACGTTTCTCCAACCTGAAAGGAAGAACAAGTTGCAGCTGCACAGTTACAAAAACTGCATCATTTTCATGTTGGTCCAAAGATTCTTGTTACCGTGTTGCTGGTTTTTCCTGAAAAAATGTCAGACTAGGCGGTTACCTCCGGGGTTCAAGATTGAACTTGGATGTGCTAAAAACTGAAGTTATAAAATGGGCACTTGAAGCTGGCTCCAAAAGGGTGTCAGTTTCCACGGACCACTATGTTAAAATGCCCAACTTTGCAGCAGAAATTCAGATGTAAGCAGCTTGTTTAAAAAAATATATTTTGTGTTCTGGAGCTTATTTTCCCGTTCATGACAACTGTATTTATATCATACATAAGGGCATCATCATGGAGTCTTAAACATTACTGTTTAGTGATACATTTAATTAAATGTAACCTCATAATAAATAAACTGACTTGTGATATTCATTATTCTATCCAACAGATATTTAACATTAATGCCGACCGCGCTCTGCATTTATTGGCACAGAAATGGCTCAGTGACCTTGCATACAACATGATCTCATGCTTCAGGCCCGTCTTTGCATCTGCGCTGTTAAAATAGAGCAGTACGGGTTGATCTGGCTGTGGATCAAGGCGGATTAGCTGGGATTAGCTGCCGTGGTCACACATTCAACACCCTGAATGCTGCACTGACTCATAAGAAAGGCCTCAGGAAAAGGAGAGAGTTGTTGTATGAGAGACAAATAGAGAGAACGTACCTGGTGAGCCCACCACACCATCAGGTAGGAGAAGAAAGCAATCCAAGAAATGGCACCGATGAAAGTGACAGGGAAGAATCTGGCCGAGGCCTGACACAACAAGAAAAAAAAAGTTCAGTTTATCTACCGCACACTCAACAATTACCCGCCCCTCCCCCCCTCGATATACTTCACACTTAATATAAGGTCATAATAAAGCATTTGGATGCAAATGTATAGCCCAAGAGGTAAAGAAAAACGACCACAAAAAAGCATTACTGGAACCTGCTGTAGCTCTCATATTTATTGAGCAGATCATGAATGTAACCTAAATTAAAGTGGTTTTCTTATATAAAACATTTGTTTGTGTATATTGGTTTTGCCATCTGCATTTGGCCAAAATGACTTGGAAAATATTGGCATTTTGTCATTGTCAAACATTTGTAATCGTGCATTCCTACTAGATTAGTGTTTTTACATTTGCTCATGCTTCAAAATTAAACGAAATTGTCAACACAGCAGTGGAACAGTTCTGTATCTAAATTAACATTATGCAAGTATGTCGTGTGGATGTGAGATTTAAAATAAATTATTGCATCATGAGTTGCTCTTACATACATGTACACACATAAACATGATTTTCATTGTTTGTGTGTGTGCTCATGTGTGTGTGGTGTCACCTCTCTCCTGACGTCGGGCAGTGTGAGCCACAGTGGCAGGATGATGGGCAGGATAACCAGGTAGGTGATACGTTTCCTGTTGGTGTCGGGCCAGGCCAGGCTCAGAGGCTGATCATCGTCATTATCGTCATTATATTCATCACCCTGAAGAAGGAGTTTGTTACTTCACATCAACTGTGTTTATAGTTATTTAAATATGTAATCATATTTCAATATAACATTCAGCCATACGTCTTCTTCTCCTCCTGCAACACCGTTACTGGGCGGTGTGACTTCCACTGCAACGTTTGAACTGTTTGGGATGTTTTTATCGGCTGGAGGAAAGAAAAGGAAGAGAAAAAGAAACAGAGCTTAAGTATCAGATAATTCATTGGGAGTACATGTGGTTTCTATTGACGGTAGTTGACCATTTATATTGCATAAAATAATCCACAACTTTCTGTTAAAATATGAATACATGAGCAAATAACGGACAAAGATATAACTTTTGATGATAAAATGAATGATACATTTTCCGTCAAAGCTATCTATTATTATATTCGGGCATATTTGGCAGTAAACTACCACACTGATTAAATATATCGAAAATGTGTACCAAAATAAAAAGTGCAAGAGGAAATGATGCTGTAAGAACAGTCCTCTCACTGCTGTGCTCAGTGTCCATTCATTCAGTCTGAGGAACACAGATTCATACGTCGCTGTTACTCACCTACACCGTTTGCAGTGACAGCATCTTCTTTACACTTCTGCTTGGCCATTTTGTGAAGGATTGATGCTTTCTCTTTGAAACGCCCTAATTCAATGGAAGGAGACTCAGTCAGCCGAGCTTGCTCTGCTGAACATTTAAAATATATTTTTGTTAATACATGCTTTGTGAAATGGTAGGTGTATGTCCACAGCTGGGACTATTTTGAATAGGAAAGAGGTAAAGAGAAAAGTGAAAAGTGGTTAGACAAAATGAAGACATTCCATAGACAGTATATTTCCTTCAACCGAACCTTGTCTTAATCATAATCTTCACTAAAGCTGTTTATTTATGAATACAATGTCAATTCAATTGTAGCGCATCCTCTGATTTTGACATTTTATTTTTTTCGAGAGATCATATTGCATTTCAGTATGTGTGTGTGTGTCGTGCATTTTGAAGTCTTACCCTTACCTTCGTCGCTGAGAGGGTCGAGTGTGTGTATCATGAGCTGAAAGATACTGTTCCTCATCAGTGAGTTGTGTAAAGAAGCACAGCTTCCCTCCCTCTGCAGCCTCGGTCTGGCCTGTACAAATACCAAAATAAAGAGAGAAACGATGAATATATATTCTGTGAATGACTGTAAAATATGTCTAGAAACCGCCTTACTATAAAATGTGTCATGACTGATTACGACACATTAATAACATTTACATAATATGACCCGAACCAGACATTACACAGAGAAGTTTAAACACAAACTCACCGTCAGCTTGTTCTCATCATTGACAGGTTCATTCACCTTTAAAGACACACAGAAAGAAAACAATATACAGTATAGGTTTTGTCACAAACAAGTGGGGAGGGGTGTCCAATACTTTAGGGTCAGCAGAAAATATCATAGCATAGGGATAGATGTAAAAAATACAATAGTGGCAGTGCAGTTAAAGGTGGGGTAGGTAAGTTTGAGAAACCGGCTCGAGATACACTTTTTGTTATATTCCATGGAATGCTCTTAACATCCCGATAGCAATGAATATCTGAAGTGCTTTGACAAAAAATCCATAAAAAAATGTCATCTGTGGAAGCCGTAGTGCTGTAAAAAGCACGACCAATCATTTTAGCTGGCCCGGCTAAAGTAACTGGATGGCCGACCTGCCTGTCAGCCTTCCATCTGTGCACAAACTTATCTCGTGCCCTCATTGGTCATGTGCGCGTTCATGTGTGTTGGAGGAGGGGCTCTGTAAGGAAGTGGCAGATTTTTTCCGGCTGTGTATTTTCAAATTCTAGCCACTCGAGCTGGTTTCTCCAAAATGACCTACCCCACCTTTAAATGAACCAGAATAAACACAGATGTGTTAAGCTAACTTGAAACTGAATGTCTTCAACACCTTACATCCTGATCAATTGTCAGATGTTCAGTAAACAGTGATGGGACAACGGAAACACACATAAACTCCTTTTTAGGAACAGTATCATAACAGTAACTCTAAAGGACCTCTACTTACAGAGGGAGCGAAACAGTGCAAAAGGTATGGGGTCTTTTTCGGACGCAAAAACTAGGATTCTACACAAGCACACACACATGTGAACACACACACACACAGGATGACTAAAATAATTTCAACCCAGTCATTTCTTCAGAGGGCATATACAGCACAGTGGTGTCACCACGTACAGTGAAGAAACACACATACACACACAACACACACAGAGTCCACTGGCTGGGACAGGAGTCTGTGGTGGTGTTGTGTGCGACAACAGAGGTGTCAGCATGGGGAGGGTCTGGTTTGGGAATCAGGGATTTGGAAATATTAAAAAAACAGATGGGAATTTAAGACTGTGTGGGTAGATATCTTGTAATCAAAGGTTATTGTAATCTTTGTTTGAACAGTTCAATAAGGATGTTTGCACAAGCTGTTCTCTGTCACCTTACAACCATTCCCCATGCAGGTGTCTTTCACCACATTGACATTCTGCCCTGGACAAATATATCATGTTGTTCTAAAGACACGCCCAGTAAATAAGCTTTTATTGTATGTTAAGAAGGGCGTGAATCAAATACGAATGTTTGCTCCGTGAGAGAAGGGCAGGAGTACACTGTAACACATAATCAATGGCTCAACTCATACTTCTATTTTGATTATTTTACCATTGAGTCCAGACCATTTTTTATTTGACTGATGATCAGAGGTTATTTTCAAGAAATATATTTTGTTCTTATTCCAATAGGACAGGTTTGTATGGATATTTACAGTGCCAGATATTTTCAAATAACCAAAACTGCACTATTTATTCTGGGGTTATTTATCCTTGTGTGCCTTATATTTGCACGTATGTAGTGCTAAACTTGATACAGAGTTAGCTTACACAAATAATTATCACACAGCAGATGTCACTGCTCCCTGTCTATTGATACACTGCCCAATTCCCATCATAAGGATACATGTCACATAAAGACAGCCAATACCTTAAGATGTAGCTGACCTGACTCTTTCAAAAGCACAAACACAAACAATGACCAACGACACACGGAGGGAGGTGGAGGGTTTCGTTGTTGACGCGTTTTCATGATGAGGCCACAGAGTTTGAGCAGATAATCCCTTTAGCTTGCATCTGACAAGACACCTGCTGCTGTTACGGCAGCTAAAGCAAGGCTAAAGATAGTTTTCTTCTAGTTTCACTTCTATAATGTGTTACATGTTTGTCCAATCCAGATTTGGCTGCTGTTCATGATTTTCGTTAAACACTATGCACATACTGTAGGATTCACCTTTTACACAAAACCAACTAAAACACATAGGAACATTTCTTAATAATTCTTTAAGCAACAACCTTAAAGTAAACCTGGTTTCTTTTTACAAAGATGAAGGAGTTGGTTTTCTTTATTAATAAAATGAATAGAAACATATTGAACAGTAAATAAGTCATTTAAAGGAAGAAGTTGGAGACACTTGTCTGTAATATCCATGTGATTGCTGAGCCAGCATGGCATTAGTTGTGATTGGTTAGTGCTCAAAGGGCTCTTTATAACCTTCTGCAGAACCTGCTGACATTGAAACTGGATTTAGTTTGGTGCTGTCTTTTGTAACATGTTTTTATACTGCATGACATACTGTGTCCTATTTTGAGAAGCTGCTGATCTTTCTCACCTTTACCCTATGTCACTCCGCTGCGGATGTGTTGTGTGACATAACACTTCCTCGCATGTTTCCTACAGGATACAACCACGATGAATCACCTAAAAATGTTTAGGTTCTTGTAGCAGGTTGCAAGAATAAAGTCAAATACTGTGTAGGCCTTCCTATGGTATAACCAGCCTGCAGCTAGTAAACTCGCCAGACCTGAACAGTAGATAACAATACACTAAACAGTATAGTTCCTGCAAGACTGCTAAAACATATTTTGCAAATACATTGCTCGTATTGACAAATTGCATTGATTATGAAGCTGCATGTAGTCATTTACCTATCAGTTATAGATAATTATAATGTTTTGCTCCAGCTAGCATTTATATTTTGTACATATGTACACTTTATACCAGTTGTAGATTATGAGGCTTCATTACAATATTAGACATTTAAATAATTCATTAAAACCTTCTCTTTTGGGTCATTTTGCATGATAGTCATCTAAACTATGTTAATGACTACTTAAGCATATCGTTTAAGTAGTTCAATCTATGAATCTGAGCAAGTAAAGAGTTACTGCATGCAGATCAGGGATTGTTCAAGTCATAAAGTATGGCTTTTGAGACCTAAAGATGATCTGTTAAGGAGAAGAAGAAGAACATGAAAGCCTCAAGCTTAGCTGATTTGTAACCTTTGACTGAGCTGCTATTTCAGTTCAGTGGTCTTATCCCAAGTCCAGACACCGAAAGAGTCGGAAATCCTAGAGATTTACACCAAACTTCACTTTAATCCTAATAGTCCTCCCTGGAAAGACTGAGGCACAATCAGATCACTACTCAAATTCACATTTTCCTTCCTGACTTGCTCTCTTTCCCTCTCTCAACACCACCACCCCCCCACCTCCAGTGTACACCTGACTGTCCGAGCTGTGGGATTTAGCCAGGATTAATCACTACTTTTAGACTGGTACTTTTCAAGCCTGCGTGTGAAGTCCCGCACTAACCTTCACAGGTCACCACGCTGTTTAACATTTCTCATCAGCCAGCAAATACCAACCATTTTGTTTGTTAAATATAAAAACTATTTAGCTACATGACTTCTCATTTAAAACATAAATTAGGGAGAAATTCTACTTGAATAAGTAAGCATTAATTGCCTGGCTCAACAGAACAACTCATCATTTATAGAAGCATTTTTATGTAAAAGTTTGAAAATCCATCTGATAAAACAATCTAAATTTTAAGCAATGAATATTAAAAAACCTTCACTTATGGGCAGAAATAAAGCTACACTTATAACATGAGAAGTAATAACTATTGATAATTACAGCATCCTTCTTTGGACAAATTATTATGCAAGTAAATGTTACGTTTTATTGATTATGAAGTTGCAGATGCAGAGACTCAATGTTCTGGGCTGTATGTTTGCTGTCGTCACCGCAGGTAAGCAGTTAATAAGGGGATCAGAGGGGATTGTCCTCTTTAGTGCCATCACCAAGAAAAACCCTCTGACATTTTCTCTCTCTGTCTACTCAGACACACTATGTTTTTTGAAAATAAAACAATACCTCTATAACTTTGCTTAAACTGAAAACCAGACTACAGTTATGAGCACTACCGCAGGCTGAGGAGAGAGCCGGCAGTCGTTTTGCTCTCAGTGATCTGCTGATTCTTGCTCCCCCTGGGAGCATTTGACTATTATTAGGGGCTCTAATGGGATTAAAAGGCATTAACCTTGGGGGATTATTAAGCAGCTACCAACACATGAGGGCCGGACGGTAGAATGAGAAAAGCTGTCCTTGGGTTGAAGTGAGGTGGCCTGAAGTACAGCTGATTCCCAGAAGGGCACACATATCAAACAGACCTTTAACAAAACTGACAAGCACCCAAAAATACTATGCTCACGTTTAAAGAAAATCATCAAATAGAAAACTGGATAAATATATTTTACAGTACAGATACTACTGAAAGCCAGGGGGAGAGGTGCTAAATGAGCTATTACCAATCTATTATAGAAAAAAGACTACAGAAGCCAAATATTCATATTATATATAAGTGACTGTTTGATATAAAAAAAGTCATGCTTCTGGGGCAGCATTTCTTTTGTTGACAGTGACCTAAGCATTTAAGGGGAGGAGATATCAATTAGATTGGACCATCTTGTGTCCTGGTGATCATAAGCTCATCTTTCCCTGAAAGCTTGAACTTCTCCTGGCCTGGATCTCTTCCATTAAAATAGTTGTCCCCTTCTAAGAAGTGTTTTCATCCAGTGTTGTAGAATTTGTTTCTTTCAACATTTCACTTCACACTATCTGATATACATAATAATCTGTTGATAATGTTTCGGGACCAACACAAGCCAGATAATGTGCACTCGCTGTATACGCCCCTGAAGAACTGGTGATGGGAGATGTCCGTCTACGCTAAGGGCAAGCTGCTCTAAGAACAGCCTACTGCAGTTTTTAGTAATTTTGTCACCTGAGAGCCGTATGTGATAACAACATCAGAGAGCAACACATCTGCCTCCAACTGCACGCACAGACAGGAAAACACGGAGAGACAAATGTGAAAAACAAAAAACCTCTTCAGTTTATCTGTGGGTGTGTGAGTTGAACCATTTTGTATCATCATTTCCTCACTCTTTCTTGAATCAGGAACAAACAGCCCAAAGTGCACTCCAAGCTATTCCCAAAACACACTTTCCCGTCATGTTCTCCTTGTTCACATCAAGTGATTGATTAAGTGATTGCACTGTGATCGATGTTTGTGTAAGTGTGTTGTCATTAGATCAACTTCCTGTAAGAATTAGTCAGCCTTTCAGAGAAAGAAATACTATGACATTGTTAATTAATTCAAATATGTTCTCATGGCTAATTCTGACTGTGGTGGACTGCAGCTGTTATAAGATCCATGAGTAATCCATGTTTGGATACATAATCACTGGTGCTTTTCAAAAACATAATGATGTTTAATGAGCTGAAATAGGGGACAAACAACAGCAACAACCTTCTTAAAGACTAAAGAGACCTCTTCACTCTAATGTCAGGACAAAGTCAAGGGGAGCTGAAGGAGGGAGCTCGCTGATGAGGTTTAAGAGATGCTACAAGGATTTCTGGACTAATTAGGCTGTTCCCTCTCCATACAGAATGTGCTTTGAGTTTAATCTCAACCCTCTCTCAAATGTCGGTCTATTTTAGTAACTGTCTTGAATATATAAGGTATTATTAAAATATGTAATCTAACAATGTGTGTGATTGAATCTTGGACTTAAAAAGATACACACAAAACCATAACTTGAAATGAATCAATCCTGGAAGTGAATTTAAAAACGAAAATATGTATGAGTGTGATTTTTGGCTATTTTGCATTGTTTTTTCCATGTGTAAAATTATAATGTACGTGAATAAAAACCTGCTTTCCTTTGCATGCTTTTTAATGTTTAATTGCATCGAAATGTGTCTGTGAAGATTGTGACAGAAGACTCAGAGGAAGAGTGGCCATCTTCACTTGATGGTTGATGGGAATAAGACTGAAAACTGGATCAAAACCCAGTTAAAGTCAGAACATTTAACAGACTGTTACATTAGTAATTATTATAATTATTAATATAAGTAGTGACAGTAGACGAGGACTGTTCCTAGAATTAGTCAGCACCAAGATTCTGAATTCTGGTTCTGCATCTGGAACTGTCCAAGATGCACAGGTGGCAGGTTAATAGAAATCTTTACATCCTTAGGGGTAGTCTGTTCGACACCCTATTTGCTTCCCACAACAGGAGCACATCTATTCCCAGTGTCAGCAGCCATGACTGGTTGATCTATTTTTCCCCAGGTATTGAAAAGATGCCCAGATTTCAGTAAAGAGAAACTGACAGAAAAACGGTAAGGTTTCTTCCCAAACATTTGTATAACCCTGTCGACTTAAAGAAACACTTGAAAGATGCAGATTTGCTCCAGTAGATGTAGGGGTATCCAACACTAAGAATAGGGGAAGATGGATGGATGGAGGGATGGATGGATGGAGGGATGGATGGATGGATGGATGGATGGAGGGATGGATGAATGGAGGGATGATGGATGAATGGAGGGATGATGGATGGATGGATTAAGGCTCACCTTTGGTGCAGTCTCAAGCTCATCCACCTGGTTGCTGCCCAGTAAAGTCTTGATGACAAGTTCTACTTTGGCATTGAACTTCATGAATGTCACATAGCAGCTGTAGCACATCAGCAGACTGATACTTTCCCCCACTGTGATTTGATTATCCAAAAAGAAACAGATGAGCATGAGCAGGCCGATGATATAGAACGAGACGTCTCTAAACAGAGGCCACCAGGTGAGGTGCAGCACCTCTTTGGAAAACACGGCGCACATCCCGATCACAAACAGGATATTAAAGACGGCAGAGCCCACAATGGTACCGATACCCACGTTACTGTGGGAGACAAAGACTCCTATGACAGAAGTGAAGAGCTCTGGAGCTGAGCCACCTGCCGCCATGAAGGTGGCTCCTGCAACATCATCGGATATCTGCAGCTTTTCTGTGATGACAGTGAGCGCTGGAACAAAGAACTCATCACAGACAATGGCTAATGCTATAAACATGTACAACATGCCAAACATATGAAAAGCCACATAGCCCTGACGTCTGTCCTCCACGCTGAAGTAATCCGTTGGATAGTCCCCGTGATTCTTATCTTCTGTAGATGACCGCATGGCAACCGGCGTGTCTTCTGGCTTGGCTGTGTGGTTGTGGTACTGAAGAAGAGTTCTTTGGGGCCTTGCCGCCTCTGCCGAGCCTTCAGCGGACGATTCTAGCTCTTTTGCCACCGTTGTGACCAGCGACAAGGCACTCCATGAACAGAATGTGCAGACCGCCACCATACTGATGATGAAGCCAAGAATCCGTCCGGGGCGCAGCTTTCTTTTGACACAATGGTATTGGTGTCTGGTGCAGCTGCTGGGAGGGTCCAGAAGAGGCTCGTAGCCAGGGGAAGCCATCCTGTCTCGCCTTCTCATGGGAAGCAGGAATTCCATGGTGTTTGGCGAAGCTTGTCCGGCAAAGCAGGAAGTGTATGGAATCCCCCCCAAAGCTGGGTTGGTGTAGCTGGTTGCTACGAGGGCGGGAGTTTGACAGGCCTCGACACTCACCGATTTGTTCGCATGCTGCTTCCTGGTCTAAACACAATGGAAGCCCTGAAGTCTGATTCCAGGATCCAGCCCATTAAAAGGCTTCCTCATATTACGCGCTGCAAATCAGAGCAAAAAATACATCGTATTAATGCAAGGTCAAATAATAAGTCAAATAATAAGAAAAAACTGTGCGTAAAATCAAAAACTTTATTACATTACATTGTATATACACATTATGTTTGATGCTGCTGTCCGTTATATGGGAGATATTGCACACATGTGGCTGACTAATTACTTTATTGATAAAGGTTTCACATGCAAAACACATGATTCATAAGATGGTGTGCGTTATGTTGAACTAACTGTATAAAGTAGTTCAAGGGAGCCCTCCCATGGATTGCTACAACAAAAAATTAGCTTCAGTAAAAATAAACCTTTTGAATTATATTTGAAATGCCTATTTTATAGACAACTCGATATAATGCCACTGGGCTTACGTGAACTGTGAGGTCTATATTTGTGTCTGCTGCTGTCATTCGAGGATTTTAATTTAATTTAATGTATGGTAAGGCTACTAATCATTTCTGGTCAAGTTATTGTTGTTAGGCAGTTATAAATGCACTGTTGAATTGAATGAATTAAAGGAATATACCCTTTTTAAAAGCTACAATTCTACTTACAAAATGTACAGTTTGAAGTGAAGGTATTATAACAATTGATAGTATCATTATTATTAGCAGCAATTCTGTTAAAGTGCTGTGGCCTTCTTGAGAACCAGCAGTGAGATCTCTCCTTTAAGAGAAGCTTGGACATTAGTGAAAGCTCATTAGAAAGCTATTTAATCCCTGAGAAGATATACTTAGATTAGCCTCAGGACCTGCACACTGATGCTGTTGCACAAAGTCAAAAAGTAGACACAAACTAAATGATAAGGGAATATGAGAGACACAAATAAATGAAATGCTCACACAATTGCACTTGGACAAATCCCAATGATGAAACTATATCTAACAAATCCTAAACAATGCCCATTGTTATTGTGCTATAAAACACCAATTCACCAAGGTAAAACATCTAGTAAGCCTTTTCAAATGTTGCCTTTAAAGCAGCATTTAAGGGTCAATTTTGACTCCATAAAGAGATAATACAGCATGCCATCATTAGAGCAAAGTCATAATACAGCAACACACAAAGAGCACACAAACACACATTTTTCTCATACCTCACTTGGAAATCTTCAGGCAGCAGGAAGGACTCCAGCAGGTAGCCAAGTCTCGGAGATTGTGAGGGAATATTCCCATGAATTGAATCCCAGAGGAGAAAAGTCCCGAGAGCTCAGAGTTCAGTCTGAAGGTCCCAACACTAAATCCTCAGTGAGATTCTCTCCCTCAGCCCAGGTGGGGCTCCAAGCTGCCAGATCAAAAGCCAAGGGACCAAGGGCTCCTCCCCCTCACAATGTTCCTTCCCCCTCTGATACTGCCTCTCTCCTGTCCTTCTTCAGGTTATCACCTCATCCACCTCTCCCCTCCTTGACTTCTCCCTCTCCTTTCCCACAACGAGGATATAGGTGCCATCTATCAGTCCTTTCCCCCCTCCCCCCAGCGTTAGGTATAATTTCCTCCCATCCCCACACCCAAGTGAATGGGTATTACACAGTGAGTTAATAGCTAGATTGGGCTGAAGCCTGCAGTGCTATAGGATAATAGTGCTGTGCACAAAGTACTTGAAAATGATCCCAATTACTTTGTGACATACTAACACACTACTGTACATTTCAGAGGGGATGCTGTATGATATTTGAATTTACTAGAGCTGATACATTTTCAAACATAGTGTCAAACGGTTGAAAGAAAGAGGACAAAAGACATTTTAAAATGCATGTCTATGTTCTGTTTTTGTGCTTACATATATTGGTAGCTGCACAGATTTTCTCTCATTATTTAAAGGTGAGGTAGGTAAGTTTGAGAAACCGGCTCGAGATACACTTTTTGTTATATTCCATGGAATGCTCTCAACATCCCGATAGCAATGAATATCTGAAGTGCTTTGACAAAAAATCCATACAAAATGTCATCTGTGGAAGCCGTAGTACTGTAAACAGCACGACCAATCATTTTAGCCGGCCCGGCTAAAATAACTGGATGGCCTACCTGCCTGTCAGCCTTCCATCTGTGCACAAACGTATCTCGTGCCCTCATTGGTCATGTGCACGTTCGTGTGTGTGTGGAGGAGGGGCTCTGTAAGGAAGTGGCAGATTTTCTCCGGTTGTGTATTTTCAAATTGTAGCGCACTCGAGCCGGTTTCTCAAACTTACCTACCCCACCTGTAAATTAATATAAACTTTTTACAGGAAATGTCTTCTGTTACGTCCAATTATTTGAATCATCGTGCATTTCTTCTTAAAATAAATAGAAGTCAATTGCCATACTTTCTATCATAATTTTCTGCAGGTCCGTAATGGGCTTTGGATGAAACACCTGCTGAGGTATCAATTGACTCATGTGTACAAGTAACTCATAAAATAATGATTATGACTAATACTAAAACAATAATTATAACACTTTCTTTGACGCTAATGCTTATAATGTATTAAAAACATGTTTATAACACTGTATAATCATAGTAAAAAACACTCAGATATATTCATAAGGATTTATTTAAATAATCACTAGACAATACAATGCAATTTTTTAAATGACACATAAGATCAAGTATTATAAAACTTGAAAAAAAATTGAGTGTGTGTGTCTGTGCATGTGCACTTCAAGTCAGGTCAGGCTTTACACAAGTACGCTTCAGAATCCACCAGAAGGTGAGTCCAAATGAAGTGACTTATTCTGTTATGTAGCTGTTCCCAACATAAACCCCACATCTACAGGTGGAGTGTGTGTGTGTGTGTGTGTGTGTGTGTGTGTGTGTGTGTGTGTGTGTGTGTGTGTGTGTGTGTGTGTGTGTGTGTGTGTGTGTGTGTGAGTGCATGCATGTGTGTGTGTGTGGTACGTACGCACGCGAGAGAGCGAGAAGAGAGGGAGAGCGCATATGTGCTACAAGTATGTACGTATACAACGTACTTTTATAAAAGTCGAATGAGACAAAGAATTTAACTTCACTGGCGTATTATTTTAGTTTTAAATCCATCACTTAAGCCTACTGATAAACACCCTCACCGTAGCCCTACTTATTTTTAAAAAAAAATTAAGCATTCATATTACAGAAAAGGCAAGTAGCAAAGGGGAGAGTGGCCATGTAAACCAACGAACGCTGCTTGGCTGTAATCCAACCAGACCTACCTATCGGTTCTCACCTCCTACTGTTCTTATCTTCTTACCTAATTAAACAGGAGCATACTTAATGGAGAGGGCCGCTAACTTTCCCTCACATGCAAAATGCTTACAGTAGGTTTGTTTTCTTTCTGATAACAGGAGGGTACATTGGTGTCTGGACTCTCTGAGACTATCTTACAAAAGATAAATATAAATGACAGAAGAGAAAATCCAAACTGTGCAAAAGTTACTTTGATTTGGTATTCTCACTAAAGAGGTACTGTCTTTATATTTGTACACTGTAAAATAACGAGGCAATGCCACGGCCTAAGCGACACTTGGTTTGGTACAGAGGTGTTTGACCTTCTGTATTCGGCTGTAGCTGCTATATTAAGGGCTAGGTAAATTCCTGACAAGGCTAAACTGATTACATAACTAACCAAGCTAACCTAACCCTCCTTCGGGTTAAGGTACATCGCCTGTAGAAAAATAAGTCCCTTTGCATGCAGAGGAACTCTTTGAAATCTGTTTCAGGTTAAGTTCATGATTCTCTTACAAAGGATCTGATAGGGGGGAACATTTAGCAAGCTGGAGTACAAAAGATGTAGCCTAGATACTACAAAACACAAACATTCGCACGATTGGCTAGACAGGTATAGTTGAAAACCAGATTTTGCATTAGACATCAATTTCCAATCTGTTATTCGATTTCTTTAGTGGCTCACTTTTTAAGTCATTTTCATTGGTGGGACCGGCAGCAAAAAGTGAAAGATATTCATGTTCCTCTGTGAAGATGGGATCAACAGCAGCTTACTGGCTAAAGCTTGTGCCTGAAATAGCTGCTAAATTATATATGAGCTCGAGAGAGTCTGTGAGCGGGGAGCACCTAGGTAATCGGTAAGATCTATATAATGAGTCTATGAATAGAAAAGAACAACAATAATGTATCTAATTTATGCTAATCACTCCTGCTGTAGTTAATGTTGGTAGCATTAACTGGACATTACTGTCCAGCATGCAGTTTACAGAGATAAGGGTGGCATATTTAACATTAAATCTTTCATAATTTTGGTAGCTTTTTCCATTTTACATAGAAGCACACAAAGCAAACATAGCTAATTTAGCTAGCGTGAACTTCTTTATTGCCTGACAACAGTCTCAGACTGACACATGGCTTCATAACAACATGCTAACAGAGAGAGGAAAGGCCAAGGCAAAAAAAAGTCAAGATACGCGCAGGGGCCTCATTTATAAAGCCTTGCGTAGGATTCATGTGCGAAGGTTGCTTACGTAGGACAAAGCAAATAAATACGCACAGACATTTTCCGATTGATAAAACACTGCGTATTCGCAGTTATGATGGTTATTTTGGGAAGGTGGGGACAAATCACATTGTTTGGTGGATGCAGTTTGAACCAGGGGTAGCAGCATGAAGGTTGGATCGTCACCAAAATAAATAAATAAGTGGTCCGAAAGAAGATAATGACAAAATACACATAACCTTCCTCAGGCAGTGTGTTTGTGCCGGGGACAGGAGACCTCCCCATGATGAGAAACTGTAAGAATCGGGAGATCCCTGAGGAGTGGAGTCAATTAATGTTTATTTTGTTATTTGGTGGTTTGTGTTCCAGCTGTCAATCAGCTGTGTGCAGCTCCACTGCAGCCTGTGTGTCTCAACCCCCCTGCAGCAACTCTATCCACAACTTAAATTACATACAACAAATGTTGTGTAATATCAGTTGCCAAATCTACCAAATATATGGTGTTCCAACCCAGTCTCATGGCATTTCGTGTTCACCAACACGATTTTTAATCTATTGATTCGTGTTCACCAACACGATTTTTAATCTATTGATTCGTGTTCACCAACACGATTTTCCCCTTTTTATCGTGTCGCACAGCACGATTTTAAAAGCAATGTATTTCTACTGGTAATGACGCTCATGGAAGCACGGCATTCGTTTGTGTCGGCTGCCCTTAAAAGGCAATGTGAGCGTCCATTCTCATTAGATAACGGAGAATTGTACACCCGGAAGTAAGTATTCCCCTTACTGTCGATTGATTTTACAGCGATATCTGCACTACTCATCGACTAAAAAAGACCA
Organism: Harpagifer antarcticus; assembly: GCA_902827135.1. Lineage (NCBI taxonomy): Eukaryota > Metazoa > Chordata > Actinopteri > Perciformes > Harpagiferidae > Harpagifer > Harpagifer antarcticus. Next base: position 1,847,472 of record CADEHL010000848.1, on the reverse strand, counting down.
GATTATCCTTGTTAATTACACAACATTGATTGGTTTAAATTGTGTGCAATGCTTTTGTATTTTCCCCCTTCGATTCGGAGAAACAAATATTTTTTCGGAGTAAAGGATGGCAGAAGACACTACACTACCCAGAATCCCCAGCTATCGTTTGGGACTACACCATGTGCTCTGTTTGACAAACCCGGTTTTTTTTCACCATTCATTCCAATGGCTGGTATTGGGATAATAAGCAGAGTTGTGCAGCTCACAACGATCTATGTCACGTGATCTTCAAACTTCAAATTTCAACGGTGTCGCAGTTTCTCGTCTCTCCCGTTTTTTTTGCATGGAGGACCGCACATTTTCCCACCAAGTTTGTTTTTTATATATCGCAAACATTGCTTAGAAACTGGCGTACGTCATCTTTTGAAGGCCCTTTTCACAGCAGCCATTTTGACATGTACTTGCAGTAAACCGGTGTAATTAATAACATTAATCAGGGCCTTGCTCCATTAAGATGGATGAGAGCGTTGTTATTGTGAATGCGTGTTCACTGTAACACATATTACTCACGAAACAGAACTGGACTCTAATCTATTTGAAAATGTACGCGCTTTTATGACTTTGTTGTTTTGCGGCTGAGCTTACTATCACAAAACACCGAGGTAAGTGTTTTGAACAGTTTAATGCTTTTTTGGATCTTATTGCAGACAGTGTTTTAGCATCCACATAACAATAGAAAAACACCAGATACCAAGGATGCTGGCTGATAAAGAAGAAGAAGTAAGCTAAGTAGCCAATATAAGGCTTAGCAATACAGATACATGTGGGCTCACTATTTGGAAAGCAACCGGTCACAGTTGCCCTGTTTATCTCATGTCTTATAACAGCTTATTAATGATTTATAAAGTGTCCAAAACCTAATTAATAAGTAAAGTGTAAAACACATTCCCATTTATTAATGAGTTACTACCTTATAATTTGTTTAAGTTTTATTAAATGTCCCATGACATGCTTTTCCGGTTATTACCCGTCCCCTTTTGTGTTATGTTATAAATGGTTCTTAATGATTAATAAAGTGTTTACAACCTAATTAATAACCTAATTTGTATGAATCCTTTATAAGGGTAGTCTTATTGTAAAGTCGTACCAAGAAAACATACGAGAAAAAAAGTATGCCAAGCTTACTCTCATCATTAAACCTGTGAGTCCTGACATGGATATTATAGGAATATTTATATTTGTTTTAAAGTATTAATCTCTGAAATATTAATTTAATGTCTCCAAGTGATGATCTACTGCCAAATGAGCGAGATCTCAGGAAAAGTCACGTTCGCAACACTTGCAGTTACAGCTCATCGCCATAGTTGCCACAAAAGGGAACAAAAACGTTAAGGATATTTGAGTGGGAACCTTCATTAATTGTTGAAACTACTTTCATTGGTATTGCTGAATATTTGAAAAACCCTCCTTGCTGCTTTCTTGAAATACAATACATTTGACAATAGGAAATAAGTTTCACTTTAAGACTTTAACTTCTATGCACACAGAAGTGGATACATTTGATTCTCAATCAAATTTGGTACAAAGAGAGCACAGCTGACAAACACTTTGCTGTTTTGGTTGTTTGTGTTCTAGGTTGAGCACCCAACTGAAGCTCAGTGAAGGGGATCACACCCGTTTCCTCTTAAGGCTGAAACATTTTGTAGTTAAGATGGAGGAAGTGTTCCTCCACCAGCAGCTGGCGGTAAAAATTTGGTGGGCTGATGTCTCTCAGTTGTTGAAGTTTTAAGATCTATGGTTAATCTGTGGTGATGATCATCATAATCCACCCGTGCAGACCATACAACCTTGAAAGGCTTGAGAGACAACTTCTCATAATCTTGGAGACATCCTCTGATCCTTACATACAGAGAGCAGGATGACTCGCAGTCCAGCAGACATTAGTTCAGTGACTTGTTGCTAAACTGTCATTGTTTGTGAAAAGATGTGGAGCTATTCTTGTTATATTTGGACATTAATTGACAGAATGAAAGTTCCTTACAACACTTATCTCACTTATCCAACACAAATGGACTAACACAACTTGGATTCTGTAACAGACGGGTTGAACATGTTGCTTTGGTAAATCCAACTTTCCAACAGCTCCATCTGGAGGTTCAAGGAGAACATTAGCTAATTTGTGGTACAACTCGCAAGTTTGTCTTGCATGACATATTAAAATGTTAACTTGGTGCTAGAGATATAAAACACATAGCAGTAGGTTACCATCCAGTATTTTGTGATTCTGTTGTCAGAGAAGTTTCAACTCAATACTTTAGTGTCATTCTTACCAACTAAGTTCATAAACCGAGAGGCTGTTTGTTTGTAAGTAAAGCATCTAGCTCCTAAGAGAAGATGGTAGATTCTAGCATTGTTCAATTTGTGTTTGGTTTAATACAAAGTTTAGTATATTTAACATTAACACCTGCAATAACAAACAGGCTCCTACATCTGCAGATGGTGTTTACACTAAAACAGCGTCCGACTCACTCGACTGATCCACATCCAGAACATCAGACTACAGGACTCTATTATTTTATTGGGGTGCCTCTGCTGAAACAGAAATGATAGTTTTATAGACTTTGAAAGGTTCAAATATGGCTTATAGTTAATAATTGCTTTATGCCTACCTCGTTTAATGTTTATTGTGACCATTTCAGTGTTGTTGACCACAATGATGTTACTGCAATTACATTTCTTATCAGGGGTGATTTAACAAATAGGAACAGACCTTAATTTGTCAGATACTCCGAGAGAACACTGCAAAACTAGAACCAGATGTTGTTGTGCACCCTTAAAAAAAAAATATTGCTTCTTGCAATTATTATTTACTTCCATTATTTGAGAATATTTTGAATGCCGATGTATCTCAGGACATCATTTTGTGTGTACAGCTCTTTTAACAGATCCTCTGATCTATTAAATGCAAATACATTTGTATTTATTTATTTAAGGAGGGACAATGCACACTAATCAACATGAGCACCGGAGTCCATCATTTAAAATGTGCCAGATTAGCCATAGAGGCTAATTTCCATCTGCAGTCCCTGTTCTAGATTTTAAAACACTTTGCGCAATACACAAATTATAGAATGCTATGCCAATTTCCAGATAATTACTTCACATCTATAAAAACAAACCCATCATGTCAAAGAGAGTACACTATGAATGTGGAACGCACAGAGCTGATCTGAGCATCAAAGCAACATTTGAAAGACAACCAATGTGGAAAAGGTGGAAGTTCTGTCAACATTTATTTATTATCTGCACATCATAAATCTCAGATGTTGTCAAGTAAAGCGTAAACATCCTACATCTTGCAACTGTGATTAGAGGCGTTGTTGGTGTCAGCATAAAGACTGAAGAAGCAAAAGAAGGTTCACATTGAGAGAAGAAATTCAGCCATGTCCCGGATGTGTACATATTTCTTCTTTTGGTTTTGTTTAGTGTCTGGCTCCAGTAGTCTTACTTTAAAGAATGAGTACAAATACAAACTTTGCTTGACATCACACAATTCAAATGACTGAGTTGTTACGAGAAAAATACACCTAATGTTTGGCAAACTGGGTCTTTGTTCATACTGTTGTGAAATGGGGAGCTTCATGTGTTCAATCTTAATTTGATGTCTTCAGTGAGGGCTAAAACTATAGTGCAACATTTGTAAAATAACAGCCTGTTGAGCCAGAAAGATAGTATATTATATAAAGGCAGCTTTTTAAAAATGTAAAAGCTTTAAAACTGTGTAATTATGCAGGTAGTTACTGATCGCCCATGACTTTAATGTCAGGAACCTCAGCAGCAATACGTTAATTGACCATTGCACAAGCTCCTTTTGAATTAGCCCCAGATAAAATTGATTATATTGCCATTTTAAACCCACTTCAAAATCTTCCATCCTCAGCACTTCCTCTTCTTGCAGTAACTCTCCACCACCTCTGGCAAGACGCTGTCGTCCTCCTCCATGTCTTCGGTCACGGTCTTACCGACCAGCTGGAAGATGTCCTCGGCAGCGACGCCCATAGGCTCGGCCACTTTCACCGTCAACATGTCCAGAGTCAGGACAGTTCCCCTGGGGATCTTTACCTTCGCCACCACAGACTTACCAAGCTGGAAGACAAGGAACAACACTCGTATTGTTATCATGGCCAAGGTTGAAGGAAAAATATGATCTCCAATGTTTTTCTACAGGGAGACACCTCTCACCTATTTTTACCAAATTAAGTTTTCTGATATGTTCTTTTTAAATATGTAAATGAGGAATTATCTTTTCAAGAATTTACCAATTTGCATACATTTCCAGAGCACAAATCTAAAAATGTAATATAGCCAGGCGAAAATAGCCAGTCTCTGCCAGTCCTTTTAAAAAATGTTTAATCCGATGACGTTATCAGTGATTTTAAACGGATTAATTACCGAAATAACATCAACCCTGTTGGCGGCGCCATTTTGACGAGTCACATGACTCATTTTACCAGAAGTGACGTGAACTATGCGTTTGGTGTCGAGGACAAATTGACGTATGTGCTTTGTTCATGTTGTTTATTTAATTCTATAGAAATATGACTCATTGTATCGCGAAACATTGCCACAATTCGGATAGGAACAATTCACGGAATGCTCGGTTCCATCTATTGTCAACGGGTAAGCGTAGGAAGTACGTTCGGAGGCAGTGGCTAGCGAAATGTGCTCGGCCCGAACCGAAAGATCCACAGGCGCATGTATGCAGCGAACATTTCAAGTTTCCGGACGACTATTCTGAGAGTATGATGAAACATAAAATGGGATTTATTAATCAACCAATACTTAATGGGGATGCAGTGCACTGCCAATGCCAGCCAGTGTAAGCACCTTACGCAGCAGACTTTACTTATTGTTTACTACGTAAGGAAGCAGGAATTGCAGGACCCAGAGCGCACGGAGCACAGAGCAGATAACAGAATTGCAGTTTTATTGCTTATAGATTATCAGAACATTTCAAAGGGGACACAGTCACATTGGATATTAACCTATGGATTAAGTACATCATCGTTTTTATCGTTGTAATGCCATTGAAGACCAGACAAAGACGAAGGTAAGTCATGTTATCCTAGCGCATGTTAGTACCTAGCGCCACTTGTTTTGATGTACGTTTTTGTTGATAACGTCGCGAGTTTGTATCTTTCAGTGTTGAGGTGAGCACCGTTAGATTCTGTGTCTTTACGATCATAAACGATGTGTTGGCTGTGCAGCTAGGATAAGTAATAAGGGAGCTAGGAGTGATTTTCGGTGCAGTAATAGGTTAGCATTTTTCGCTCGGGGCTAATTCAGAGGCTCACTGTTAGCATTGTGTGTTTTTTTTTGAAGAAAAAAATGAAAAAGATCAGTTAAATTAGTTTTGTTCCCGTTATATGGATATAAAATAGTCATAGTTTATTAAATATTAAGGTTCCTTAGACGTTGTTTCCTGCAAATGACGTGATTTCGGCCCCGGAACCGGTTCCGTGGGGCCTAAGAGGATAACAGAGTATGTTTTTTATTATTTTTTACAGTTTTATTTGGATGGAATGAATACCTATAGTGATAATTCAAAGTAAGTCCGCCTGGCCTTTATTTTTCTAAACTTCTTCCTCGGCTGACGAGTCCGAACTCAAATACTCCGCCATGTTTTCGTGGTGTGTTTACAAAGTGAACGCATAGATGACGTCACAACCTAGTTTTTCGGATCATGTGACTACTGAAAATGGCCAAAATGGCAGCTGCCTGACGGAATATACAGGTTTTGATAAAAAAGAGCTATAAAATCATTATTTACCGGGGAATATCGCTGATTTCTTCAGGGTATGGTTTAAACATAATGTTTCACTAAATACTGAAGTTTTGATTAACTATCTAATGACTGGATCCTTCCTTTAATATATAGAACATAATTTATTATATTACATGATTGCCTCTGCATTGGATTATTTTCAGATACGTCTGAAAGCAGAAGTCTAGGGCAAATAATTGCAAGTCTCTTCAGTGTGCATGTCACAAAATGATTTAAAAAGAAAAGCCAAATTCTGGAAAAAGAAAAAAAAGAAGTGACATTTTGAAAAAAAAGTAACATTTTGAGAAAAAGGCAAATTCTAAGAAAAAAAGTGTATTTTGAAGAAGAAAAAAAAAAAAGCATATTTTGAAGGAAAAAAGAGATGCATTGTGGGACATGTAGTTTATGGGCAACGTGCTTCTGTAAAGTAGCATGTAACCGTATAATAAACATATTATATTCTTTGCAAGCTCTTGTGGGGCCACATAAAATGAAGTCGCGGGCCGGATTTGGCCACCGGGTCTTGAGTTTGACACCCCTGCTTTAAACAGTGTATTTCAATCCTCATGGTTTTTTAAAGACAGTTGTCTTCATATACTGACACTGTTAAGTTTGGTGTATATTAGGCCCCAGTCACACAAGGACGATAACGGTCATATCCGCTACTGTTCTCTATCAGATAGACGGTTCGGCCACACGAGGCCAACATGGAAACGCATAAAACGATAACGATAAGGGGTCCCAAGGTGGGTAGATCTGCGAACGAAATGCTCTGGGGGGGCAAACGGCTCCGTGTTTACGCCTATACGATCATTTCCTGATAACGTTGAAGCAATAGCCCCACCTCTCCTGCTCAGAGATCAGCTGCTGGGCTGTCAGAAGAGGGGGATGAAAATAGAAGCTCAGTTTTTTATTCTTATATTATTAAATAGAGTCGTTATCAATTTGTTTTAAAGCTCAATAAATAACAAAGAAGATCTCTGACCGGCACTTTTCTAATTTTGTCCGGAAGATTTCAACTTTAACGGACATAGTGACCGGCGAAAAAAAATCTAACTGAAAGTCTGCCGCACGGTCCCCTCGTCCCTTAGAAGAGGCGGAGAGGTGGGTGTTTTTCATCTGCTGGTGGACTACCGGAGAGATTTACAGCAGGAGCACACACTTGCCTCTGGGAGGGAGAAAAAGAGCCAGAGCGTCCACAGCGGAGAATAAACAGAAGGGAAACCATGGCAACCATGCGCGGGAAGTCTTCTTCGCTGCTTTTGTGGCAGGAGTACAGTGCCACTTACAGGCCCGGCATATGTACTACCGCGTCTCCAGCGCTTTCGAGCGGTCTCGTGTGAACCGACAAGTTTCTGGTGCCTATTGCGTGTGGACGGAAGACTTTTTTGATATCGATTTCGGTCCGTTTGCGTTATCGTCCTCGTGTGGCTCCAGCCTTAGTGCTATTGAAGTTGAGATATCTGCTTTGCAAAAAGGACAAAAGATGTTGTATCACTTTTATGAAATGCTATGTTAAATATACAATTATGTCCTTATCTCATGCTAGCTTTTGGCTAATTTAAGTGAAATCTATGGTTGCAAATAGACAAAGTTAGTAAAATAAACATCTTAATGTGTATTTTGCGTGCTTTTCTTGACGATTACTCACCTTGTCGTGGCACGGCTTCTCACAGGGTAACATAGTCTTGATGCCGGTCCCCATGGCCCTCTCCACCAGTCGGATGGAGCGCACCAGCTCGGTCAGCTCACTGGGCACCAGCGAGGCTTCGTGGTCACTTCCTTTCCACGTCTTATCCAAAGTAACATGTCGCTCGACGACCTTTGCCCCCATAGCTACGGCCGCAAGTGTAATACTGATCCCAGACTCGTGGCCAGAATACCCAATGGGAATATCTGGAAATTCCTTCTGGTATTCCTGTGGTGAATGATACAAATGTCACTCGTAAATCTTTGATCAACAAAAATTGTTAGCTTAGCTTAGCATTAAGACTGGAAACAATGTTGTACAAATAGCATGACAGTGACAAGAAAAGTAAAAACATCTGCTTACCATCAACTCAAGACCAATAATCAACACTTTATACCCATTTTGTCAATACAAAAAACAAATATACATACAGATATGAGAGAGATCTTGAGGAATCTATCTTTTGGGAAAATAAATCATTTTTAAAGTAGTTCTTAAAGGTCCCATGTCATGCTTTTCCGGTTATTACCCGTCCCCTTGTGTGTTATGAAGGCTTTTATGCATGTAAACGGTCTGCAGAGTCAAAAACCCTCTCCCTGTACACAAACTCGCTCGGATCAGTCATTAGCCCGCATGGTTTTTCATACCACTGCTACGCTGACGACACCCAATTAATTCTGTCCTTTCCCCGCAGAGACCCAGGTCTCTGCTTGTCTAGCTGACATCTCAGTGGATGTCTGCTCATCACCTCAAGCTCAACCTTGACAAGACTGAACTGCTTTTCCTTCCAGGAAAAGATTGTCCCACTCTTGACCTGACAATCAACATCGGCACCTCTGTTGTTTCCCCGACTCAGACTGCAAGGAATCTGGGTGTGATCCTAGATAACAACCTGTCCTTCACTGCAAACATCGCTGCTACAACCCGTTGCTGCAGATATACGCTGTACAACATCAGGAAGATTCCCCTCGCTGCGAGGGGGACCCAAGTTCCCATCAGCAAAAACACGTGGGTTTGCTATCCTGGCTCCAAAATGGTGGAATGAGCTCCCCATTGACATCAGGACAGCAGAAAGCCTGCACATCTTCCGGCGCAGACTGAAAACTCATCTCTTTCGACTCCACCTCGAGCGATAGAATTACTAACAAAGAACTGCTAACAGAGCACTTATATACTAATAAAGGACTGGCTTATCTATAGCCAGTTGAGTAGCACTTGAAATGTTTGGCTCTATGATACCTGATGTACTTATATGATTCTGTTTTCTTCAAGGTTGTGTCTTCCTGGTCGAATGTACTTATTGTAAGTCGCTTTGGATAAAAGCGTCAGCTAAATGCAATGTAATAAAAAGTACACCCTGTAGGGCAGGGGTGCCCAACCTTTTTTGAACCGAGAGCTACTTTTAAAGTTGCCAGTCTGCCGAGATCTACCAGTCCAAATAGAGAGACGTAGCCATTACTGACAGCCTACTGCCAGGTACATACACACTTCTACAAACTGACCTTTGTACGATGAATACTTCATAAAATACTGCAGATCCTTTATCTTACCTCTTTTTAATCTACACACATACAAGTATTTAACTTAAGTTACACAACAGTGTTGTTGATCCAGAGTTGGAGTTTATTCACACGTCACATACTACAGTGGGTAATGTATTCAAGAAACATTGAACAGTGCTGCCACATATGACACAGGAAAAAAAGAAAAGACTCTGAACCCTTTCTTTGCCATTATATAAAATTTGTGTTGCTACAAAAGTATAAATTAGGCTTACTAATAAGACCACTCAGATCTGAAGCTACACAGGAATCTGCTGCAAAAGTGCAATAAAAAAAGACAAAATTAATAGAATCAAACCCTTTTTTTGTTGCATTTTAGTAGATTATAAAAATAAATGCCTTTTAAAATAGGATGCAAGCAACACTAGCTTCTTAACCTGAATTGATAATAGACTATAATCAATTTAAACAGAACAGATCTGAATGTTTGCATTCTTATACCATTTTGTACAATAAATATAATGAATAAATTCAAACAACCTAAAACTTACAGCTGATTAATAACGGTATCTAACTTGAGTTTTTATTATATCAAAAACCTGTTGAAATGCTACTGTTATTTTTACTATCCCCAAAAAGCGCTTCAGCAGCCTCCAGGAATGCTTCTTTCACATCTTCTCCGTCTTTGAAAGACTTCATGTGTTTCGCAAGAACGAGACTGACGCGATAAGATGCTATGGGAGCAGCCTTGCTCTTGGGCCTGGTGAAAATGGACTGCTGTGCATTTAGCCGTCCTTTCAGGTCCCTCCCCCTTTGGGAGCGTAGGGCAGAATTAGGAGGGAATTCCGTCTCGTAGCGTGTGTGCACTGTTTTGAAATGCCGCTCCTAAATTACCCTTCTTCGATAAAGCCACGCTCGCATTGCAGATGAGACAGATGGACTTTGAATTGGAATATATACAAAAATAATCATCCTCCCACTCGGAGTAAAAATTATATATTTTGGGCTTTTTTGCTTCTGCCATAATTGCAGTCTTGTGTGTGTGTGACATGGACAACGTCAGCGAACTAGTGCCCACTGCCCACCAGCCACGCCCGGACACATGGGGTCACGCCGGCCAATCACAAAGCTTTGATGCGTTCAAGTGCATTATTCTGGAACAGGAAGATTATTAAGGACATTAACAATAACACAGAATATTGTTGTTCTATCTTTAGACACATCTCGCGATCGACTGGGAATCTCCCGACTTGTTGGGCACCCCTGCTGTAGGAAGTAAAACTCAGAAAAGACCTCCCCAAAACGCCTCGTTGGAGATTTCTCATTTTCCAATGTTTTCTTCCTGGGTATCGTGACGTAGGGATGCCCAGTAGCCACGCCCAGAGCTATGGCCACACCCTCTGCCAGCCGAACATATATACTGTTGGAAGCTCAGGTTCAGTTCAAAACTGTATCCAGTCATGCCAACGAGGGTCTGTTTCCTGTCTTGTGAGGGGAAATCTTCAATGTATGCCTTTCCGAGGGCAGAACCACGACAAAGTCAGTGGTTGACATTTCTTGTTAACACTGTTCCTTCAGATGTTCGAGCCGGTATTGTACTGTGTGCACGGCATTTCACGGACCAAAGCTTCGCAAACATTGCAGCGATTCATGCCGGATATGATTATGCACAGTGTAGGACACTGAAAGACGATGCTGTTCCTACTTTGTTTGGACCAGCGGGAGATTTGGGTACACAACCTGTAAGTATCCATTGTTGTTTGTGTATTTATGACGTTTAAAACAAACAAGGTATCTACCACGACTGTGTAAATGGGTAAACGTTTTTCGGGCTGCTAAGCCATTGACACAGTGCTAACTAAGTTGCTAGCGTTTCCATACATCAACTCCAATGTCAGCAGATGGCCTTACATGTATCTCATAGCAGGAGAATGTCTGCATTCACACACAAAATACTCAGACAGTATACTCCGGGTGATTTACCTTACGGTCAGTAGTAATCAGTAGCGAACCGCTTCAACACGCGTATTTCGGTGTATTCACGGCATTCATTTTGTTATTCTACAGTATTGTTGTTTTATAGTTATTTGTTAATGTAACCCAATTTGTGTTCTTTGAAATTGAAAAGGATATCACATTGTGTTTCGTTGCAGTTGTATATATCTTAAGTGTAATTTGGCTTGGCTTCCTATTTATGGACATGCTTTTATTTTGAAGGAGAGTCAGCACAGTTGACAGGAAGTTGTTGTTGCTTTGGAAACAACGTGACGGAGAAAAGTAATATCTACATATAAAGACAGAGAAAGTAAACAATAACGTTTATGGTTAAGTGTTAGCACACCCCGAAGAGGCACAAGCTCTTACGTTGATATTGGAGTTTTCAATAAACGACTATAGCCCTAGTATGTATACATAAATACTAGTGACAGTGACGTGAGCAGTTATGTGACATGCAACGCATGTCACATAACTGCGTTAAAGAGAATGTTGTGTTCATTCTCAGAATAGATGCCAGAAAACACCCCAGATGCTTCGCTGTCGTTTCCTGAATGATAACAGGTCGCTTACGGTTGTGACCCGTTATACCCTAGTCAGCGCCCCTAGTTTCACCAATCAGCGTGCGATTACCGTACAGCCAATCACAATGCGTGACGTCATTGGCAAGCGACGGACGCCGAACACATATGGTAGGGCGAACACATATGGTACCGACACCGGCAGCAGCTTACAAAGCTGCGATAGGCAAGATGCTGAAAATGGCTATAGAGTGGTGAAGTCACCCGTCCATGGAAACTTATTTCGGAAAAATAATGTATTGAAGTCAATGGAGAGAGAAAACGTATCTCTCGATCCTGTTTGAATTCTGCCATGAATTACACTTATGATGTTTGTCAATTTAAAAAAATAATTTCCATGTCAAATAGTCACAGTTTGTCGTAAAACTGTTGAAATATAAGACTATGAAAAATACGCAACTCGAAAGACTACAAATCCCAGAGTCGCGTAAGTGATGTCACAATTGTTTTCCTCCACTAAGAGATAGCTAAGATCAGCACCAAATAGACAGAATCTATCTATATGGCGCTGGCTAAGATAAGATAACTTTAACAAGATGCCTGTGTGCTTAGTACCAGGTTGTAATCATACCAGCAATGGGTCTTGCTCGTTCTTTCGGTTCCCGTCTGATGAAAGGACCAGGAGTGGCAGGCTGGATCAAGTTAGCTACCTAGCTAGTAGCTAGCACGTTAGTTAGCATTACAGCCTTGTCATTTTTATTAGCCTTAATATGAAGTAACATTAAGTAACCCAACATGTTAAATAGTAAGAGTAGTAATCATATTTCGTGAACCCTTTGAGTACTGTCACCGGTGTGATCATTCTATAATACACAATTTAAGCCTGGGGGAGAAATGCTAACGCTAGCATCGGCGATCGCCAATCTTTACTACTTCATGCTATCCGCACAAATGGTTGACATTAAACATTAAAAAGATCAGGCAGTTCAGAGAGAATCAAAGGAAGGCAGGCAGGCAGCTTTGCATGACATTCTTCTGGACTCAGCCGCGTGTGTGTAAACTGCCCCGCCCCCTCCCACACATACAGGGGAGAGAGAGAGATCTCGTCTCGATTGGAAAGATTGAAAATACACCATAGATGCATTTTGTTTGTCTTTTTGCATATTATAAACGAGTTGGTGACACTAAGACTACGATATAATGTTTATGTAGCAATAACATATTTTTTAAAATGTCTCCAGTACCGATAAAAAGACCGATAACGTTGGAGTTTAACGGCGCGTAAAACACACGTGATGACGTCACCAACGAATCGACGACTGAATTAGTAGGCAACTAATTTGGTCATTGATTTTAATCGATTAAGTCGATTAGTTGTTGCACCCCTATTTTAAACATGGGCGGAGCCTCTCTAGTGGTTGACCTATCAGAACAGAGTGGCCGAGCTGACCAATCGGAGCACACTGGGCTCACAGGGTCCCAACCAGCCGTTTAGGACAGAGAGTGAATACACATACTATACAGAGATGCTGTATGAGAAACCAATGTGAGTTAGGAAAATTGCACAGTATAAATCTATTTTAGTATACCTCAACAATGGAATTATGATCAGTAGAAATGGCCATGACATGGGACCTTTAATGCCGTAATATAATCTGATCTAAATATATTTAATAATGTGTTGTTTTGTGCCAACCGTTTCATAAAAGTATTTAATAGTAAAAATCAATTATTCTCACCGCTAGAACTCTGAGGTTGACATCTTCAGCCTCCAGAGGGTAAGCGCTGGTGCACTGCAGGATGGCAAAGTTAGGGTTGTGCTCCTTCACTGTTTGGTAGACCCGACGCATCGTCTCCATGCTCTGCATCCCACTGGACACTAACATGGGCCGTCCTGACAGACAAAATAAGCTTGGTAAAAATCTTAGCTAACATGGGCAGAAGGCTACATGCATTCCCTGTAGTTCAGAACTCAAGCTTGTTTCACTTTAATCCCAGTTTTAACTAATTTCTACAAAGATAGGCATGTGCACAAATGTTCAGTTTATCTAATCTTTTTAGATCTGGCTTACATGTAATGGTAACATTTTATTCACCATTAAATACATCTCACATGTATTACTTTCCCCAGATATAAAGGTCCAGTCTCACCTTTCTCGGCAGTCGTCTTCAGATAGGGGAAGTTGTTTGTGTCTCCAGAGCCTACTTTAAAGAAAGGCACATTGATCTCATCGAGGAATTCCACTGCCATCTAAAGACAGAAAATAAAAGTCATTATTAAACTTAAACCTGATTAAAATGTCTTCATCAAAACTGTCTTTCTTACCTCGTCCATCCCTGAGGCGGTGAAAAAGATCTCCACCTCCTCTGCATACTTCTGCAGCTCCCTGTACTGCTCATGGCTGAACTCCAGATGGCGCTTGTGATCACCATAAGTTCTTCCCCAGGAGTTTTTGGAAGTGTAAAGGCGCTCCAAGGCTCGCTTGTTGAATTTGTGCTCCAATTCACTCTTCTGGAATTTGGCACAATCAGCACCACATTCCTGTGAAGGTTGATACAATTGTGTTCAATTAATACACTTGTAATTCATTATTTAATCAATTGCTGGTGTAACAACTAGATAAACATGCACAATTTACTGTAATGTGTCTTTCTAAAATAAAGCATAGTATTCCAATTTACATCAAAGTTGAATACAAATCCTAATATATTAATAATGAACAAATAGGTTTCCTAGAGTTGAAAAGGAACTGTTTCTTAATAAAAAAAATTCTCAAGAAATAAAGAAAAGCTTATGAACTCAACACGATAACTCACAACCGTGTCTCTATTTCCTCTGTCAGTGGTGTAAAAATACCAGTGACGTGCGGTGAGGTTCATGGCTGGTGAGGCACTGACTCTTTCAGAGTCAGATTTACAAATATTATATTTTGACCTTAATCGAAATATTCGGTTATTTTCAAAAGCTTTTTTAGTCTGATGCTTCGATTCATTTTAAACAGACCGTTCAACAAAAGGATTCCCGAAATCTAAATATTGGATTGTTCTTTCTTAGTAAGATCCCATTTTCATTACAATTGGGGTCTTACCTTGACTTGAAGATGAAGTCCATGCTATCCTTCTGGACAACAATCTCTATTACTTTTTTGTAAAAGTCCTCCTTATCTATAGTTTCTACAGCATAAACTGTGCAACAGTACAGTAGGCCCACACAAACTGCAGAAGACCGGGGCTTTGGGAACACTCAAAATTATTTAATTCCCATTTAACCTGTTAAGGGGCTTTTTTCCCTTTTTTTTTTCCTCACGAAACTGTGTCTCAGGGCTTCTTAAAATGTAATAAACTATTCATGTGTCCTGCTCATTTAACAGGAAGAAACTCCGCTAACTGATGATATGAACCATATTTACCGAAACAAAACACAAGTCTCACAAGAAGCGTCTAAATGAGCCCTGAGTGAAAAAATGCTAACACACTCTAGGTATAAATCAATGGATATACTTATCGGATATGCACACACAAGCTTAGCTAACAAGCTGTGATTCCACAGATTCTAGAACTATAAGTATCATCACTGAGCGATCAGAACTCGCGACAGGGGAAGCAAATACAGACATCACACAATGTAGCTTTAGGTAGCAAAACACGGAGATATGCTCACCTTTTGCGGTTATTCTGATCAAAAACGAGAAAAACGCGGTTGAAGGTTAATCCATAGGTTAATCCAATGTGTCTGTCATTTTGAAAAAAGTATTGATAATCCATAATTCCATTTTTATGTCAAAAACTGAGTTTTCATTAGCTGCTAATGATAGCTTCCAGAGGGAATGACAGCTTCCTGTTTTGTGTCCTTGGACACGAGTCCAAACAACTTACAGACTGCACCGGGCGCTGATGTAGGCGCCCTGTGACCATCAGATTTGACGATGCTGATTGGCTGAAATTATGTTTTGGCGGCATAGTTTACAGATAGCAACAGTCAGTTGCTAGTGGCTGCTGCTGCACTTGTTGAGGGCTCCTCTCTTAGCGCCCAGACGACGAGAGAGGGTATGATACACGGGCAAGGCCAGGCAGGAAACATGTGACTTATCAGTAACTTTAGACATCGTAACACAATTTGAAACGATATTTTATTGTAGATTATACATTTTACTGATACCAAATTATATAATACCTATTTACCTAAAAATAAAAATAAAATATTTTTTTTATTTTTCATGTGGGAAGAGGTGGGGCGGCGCCACTGTACGTGAAATAAGTTATTTAGAGACTATGGATGGCGAGGATAAATGTAATAAAGGGATCTACAAACATTACATTGGTGACCTACAGTGAGATGGTAACAGGCATGCGCTAGGGCCCACTTTCCAGCCAGTTTCTGTGGGGTGACGCATTCTGAGGTGAGGCAGATCTCATCTGTGCCTCACCTCACCCCACAGTAACTGGCTTGAGCGCGCTCACAAAATAAGTGTTGTTTTTCCGTTACATTGGAGTATGACAGGTGAGGCTCTGCCCTTTAAAAAAAAGGTACATGCTTCTTCCACCAAATAAAATTACATTTATTTGAGAAACTTTTACACAGGTTAGTTTACAGTAATATTCACATTAATCAGTCTGTTTATATTCACTGCTATGTAACTGTAACCTGAGAACCACTGAAGCTACAACAGTAAAAACAGTTCTTGTTGAGAAAAACAAGCAAATCTGCCTTCTCAGGCATACCGGGAAGAAATGTTTGAACATTTTAAAGTAAAATGCTTCAATCTGGTGCACTTTAAGCAGAATTACTAGAGACTAGATCTAGGGGGTACAACTCCAAACACCCATATGAAAAAGATCGGTTTACATTTTAATAATTAAATAAGTATGTGAGCATAACCAATAACCTACCATAGCCAATAACAAATACATGTAACTTATTTTATTTTTGTTGTTCATTCATATCTTATTTTACTATTTTATTTATGCATACCGACGGGCCGGTGTTACGGATTAACTGGTTCCTGTGTACACCTGTGTACACCTTCAGACAGCCTCCAAGTGAAGCACACGTTGTTTACTCAGAGTTTGACTGTCTCAGGTAAACATCCGCCCAGGGAAAAATGGGACCCGCCCAGTTTAAACTGTGTTACGACTTCTGTGGCTATCTACCAGCGATCATGTTTAATGAATAAAGACTACACACACATTTATCCCTTTATATAAAACAGTATTCTGCAGCACTCATCCAGATAAGATGTGACTGTTAACTCGTTTTGCAAAGATAGCAGCAGAAATGTCATTGCTGCATCATGTGCATGTAGACTTTAAAATGCTGATGGGTCATTAATGTTTGTCTCGGCAAACAATATTAGGAATCCTCTATTCAAACATAATAATTTAGTGTGAAATTTAGACATGAAAATAACAAAAAAGTTCATGCTGGACTCAAACCCGAGTCCCAACAACAAAAATCACGCCCATTTTTATGCTCCAATTTTTCCCTGGGCGGATGTTTACCTGAGACAGTTCACAGCTGAAGACTTCTCCACGCTGCTTTCAAACTGTGAGTAAACAACGTGTGCTTCACTTGGAGGCTGTCTGAAGGTGTACACAGGTCTCAGATGGACTTGGTATCACATTAAGAACGATATTCAGTAATAAGTCTGGCAACAATAGCTGGTTTAAATGATTTATTGGAGCTTGCAACGTTTTGAACAGACTTCCCCAGTCAACTCGTTTTTCTTTTGTAGTCCCCGCTGTTCGCGTCCGGATATCTCCATCGTAACCACAACCTCACACACTGAATGTGCATCAAAGTCTTCCTACCGAGCCAAATATACCAAAAGATGTATGTAAACGACAGAAGAAGCCGCGCCCCCCACCTCTGGAAACCAGTTGATCGGGGAACCAGTTAATCCGAAACACCGGCCCTGGTCTCAGGTTACGCTGTAGGAAGTGTAGGTACAACCATAGATATATATATAAAACACGTGTTTATATATATATCTATGGGTACTGGGTACAACGCTACATTTCCCGCCCCGCCGCAGTCATACAGTAGGCTACGGAGAGCGGCGAGAAACATTTCCTCAGGCATCGAAAAGTGGAACCGAAATTCACATGTCTAAATGATGCCGTTGGAATCGAAATGTTGGAACCCCAACCCTACCAGGAAGTCGTGACGACCAAAAGCTTAGCATCGTAAGTGCTGTTGGTTCAGATGCGTGTTTCCTGGCTGTTTACGATAATAACACCTGAATAAAGTATGCATGTTCAGAATTTAGTGACAGATTTCAATAGTCATACCTTTGCCATTTTTATCATTTTCTTGGCGATCTCAATGTCTCCCTGGTGGTTTTGTCCAATCTCAGCAATGATGAAGCAAGGGTTACTTCCTCCGATCATTCTACCGGGACACAGCTCGAACTTTAAAGGCATTTTGACCACAAAGAGGTAAAAACTAAACAAGTGAAAGTAGCGTAGTAGTCTAGTGGAGAGCAGGATGAGAGTTAGGCGGTTGCTGCCTGGGACCGGAGCTATTAAAGCGCTGCACCACCCGGATGTGGGAGGATTTCCACATTGTGGATCAGCCGGATTATCTTTCAAAGTAAAAGCGTTCATTTATGCATATATTTAAAAAGGAGTTGAAGGAGTTAAGTAAGAAAATGAAGTCATTTAGAAAACCTTACATGCCATTCAATTCAGCCTATGGGCAATTGCTAAATGAATAAACACTTTAAAGCTACAAAAACGATCAACCTTAGACGGTTGCCACAAATATGGAATTGTATGGGAACCTTTGATTCTGATCAACTGTGTGGCTGTCATGAACAAATTCGCTTCATTCACTGTAGACCACACAGACATCAGAAGCGACACCTAACAGGAAGATTATTTTACACAGCAAGATCTGATACCTGTCAGTATACTAATAATAATTAGGGATGCTCCGATCGATATCGGCCGATATTCACAGCTGCCGATTGATCGGTGCTCTCCATAAATGCCGATCGGGAGAGCCGATCACATGACGTAAAATACATGACACTTTTCTCTGTGCGCGGCAATACTATGGGATTAGTTTTGTATCATAAAGTTAAAGCAACACTTTCTGAGAATAAAGCAAAACTATGAGTTTAAAGGAAAAACAACTGAGTCAAGCAAAAATAAAATACATTTCAAAAATAAAACTATAAATTGCAAACACATCATTTGTGTAATCATGTTTTAACCAGGGGCGTCGCCTGGACCTGAAAACATTCGGGGTTTAGCCCACAGTGTCTACAGTGGAATGTTCTATTGCAACACTCCTCACAAGCACACACACAGTACACCCCGCGACTGTTACAATAAGGCTCGATAATCAGCTCACGGCATATAGGCAGGGGTAAAGTGCTATTTTTTATGAGTGGGGGGCGCACCCCCCCTCCTCTAGGGGGGGATCCTCCCTAGAGGATATTGAAGTTAAAAGCATCAATCTGGTGCACTTTGAGAGCAACATTAAGAGATCTGTAGCTCTTTTCACGACACAGACACAGGTCGGTTCTTTAAAACAGCGTTTATTTCTTGGAGTTGTCATCCTGTAGCCTGCCCTCTTCCGATACGCCGTGAGAATTACAACACCGAATGACACGTATACATAGCCAAACATATTAGCATATTGTGCTACACATATGAATGAAAATAAGAAAATGAAAACATAAAACAAATACCTCGTTGGCCGCTTGTCGTGAAAGGAGATTAATCTAGTTCCTTTTCTGTATAACTTTGTCACAGACTTCTTGTCACATTAAACTTTGTCACAGACTTCAGCAGAGCTTCAAACAAAGACGTCAACCCACGTTGAGTTGTATAGTGTAACAACAAAACACGCAGTACCAGCACATGAACAAACATTAGTTCCTAGGCACAAGAAACACATATGCATATCGGTTTAACATGTAAAACAAACTGTATTAAGTCATGCTATATTTAACGATTATAAAATAACATGAAATAAAGTATTTATTTATCTAATTGAACTATGACATTAATTGTGTTATTCTTTTTAATTAAGGAAACTGCGTTACGTCATTTACAAGATCTATGGATACCTCTCTCAACACATTACATTACATTTCATTTTAGCTCACGCTTTTATCCAAAGCGACTTACAATTACCAATTACAGGGACATTCTCCCTGCAGTAACTAAGGGCTAAGTGCCTTACTCAAGGGCACACTAGTGGTGGTGTTCCAGGCGGGAACACCCATATGAAACAGAACTGTAAACAGATTTTCTTTTTCTTTATGGATATTTTACAAATCACTCCCCTTTTAAACTATATTCTTGTTTTACTGTCATATAGTAGATTTCATAACTGATTTTCCTTTATTCTCTTATTTTTTTTATAACTATAGTGATCATATGAAGGTGTGCCGCGGAGATAATCTTTTGAATAATTTGTGACCAAACCGTTTGAGACCCACTGAGATTACTTAGACGATAGTTATCCAAACACTCAGAGAGTCCTTTAGCTCACCTGAGTCTCTCAGTCTGTCAGGAGAGGACTCTCCTCCAGCTTGTTGTGGAACAAACAGCTCCTTATGTCCGTTAGTGCAGCTAACTAACCAGATGCTAACAACACGGTCCCTGCTGCTGGCACCGGTCCCCCTCTCTCCCTCCCCTCTCTCCCTCTCTCCCTCTATTACACTAAATGTATGGGCTATTTCCACACACACACAGAGCCGAGCTTGAATGACACGTTTATTTCCATGCAACTCTCTGATTGGTCTGGTGTCTTGCCTCTGGTGCATTCACTGAACACGGGAAATTAGAGTTTTGCCGTCCTCTCTTGTGTCATGATGAGGTTCACGTAAAGCACGGTTAATGGATTATATTATTGAGGGAGAATTGTCCGGGGCTACAGAAAAAACATTCGGGGCTTTTCCCAGGCCAGGCAACGCCACTGGTTTTAACATATATTTTTGTTTGCAGTTCTTGTTTCTTCTTTCTCAATGATCAGACTTTTGCTCTCGCTGCAGCACTCTCATTTGCGCTCCTTCACTTTTTGTTATAATGAGATTCTGACACAAACCTCCCAGGTGGGCGGGACTTTCAGGGGTGCGTCCCCATTGGCTACTCAGTTTTTGAGTGACAGCCCAGTCCTCCAGTGATTGTACAGTTCAGGCAGCAACAACACCCCCAGAAGAACCAGCATTTCAATTATTACAAGTAAAAATATATGTAAATTGATCATTTGTGTTGTTTGTGCTGTCCTATACGGTCTGTTTCTTTATTGTGTTAAGTGATTAGTAAAGCTGTGCTATGAAAGTTAGCTTTTGCTACCTTTAGATCCATAACAATGCAAGCTAAGTAGCCTCACAGTGAGCTACATAGCTAGCAGTGAGTGAGCGTTCAGACACCGGCACACACACTCCAACGGACTCGTGTGCCTGACTCTACCAACAGGCTTTCATGATTCTGTTTAGATATGCAAGTATAAGCCATGATAGCTTATTTTATTAACACGCTAATTTGATATGAAAATCAATGGAGGCTGAGTTAACTTTGTAGGAAAACCTACCGTCCATAGAGGTTTCTCAATACTCAAATTTCCCCTCCTTGACTCCTATCCTCGACTCCTATCCTCGAGACTTGGTGCCGCCCACAGGAGATGCGAGCGGAGGACTGAGGAGGGGAACCGAGGAGAGAGGAGGGGAAGCAGCAGGCGCTTAGATAAATGAGAACTCCTCTCCTCTGAGCGGTCATTTTAAAGAGACGTCCATTAATGATGTCTGATGGACAGATGTGTTCATGACGACTTATTTACTTTTAATTAATTGACAGTGCGGTATAATGAGACAATAACGGCTACAGATGCGGACATATACACACATATTTATATAAATATATACAATTTCAGAAGTATGAGAGCACTCTCATAATAACGTAACACAATCAGAGACTGGATATATCCACCCCCCTCTCTCTGGTCGCTGAAATGGGGAATTGAAATTACGGGCCAAAAGTTGTATGTATTAAAAGTAAGCATAGGACACCAAACCAACTGAGACCCGTCTGTCCACCGCATCTACACACTGTACCACACACACATACAGCTCCTAAAGCATAATCAGGCTACAGCCGTTGTGTATTTTATTATGTGAAGCACTAAATGATCTTAGAAAAATATGGACTCTTTGTTTGTAGATATCTACTAAACTACAGCATACAAATACAGAGAGTAATGTAGGCCTGTTATACTGAGTGATATATATTTCCGTCATTGGCCGGAAATGCATCCGCGGGGGAGCCGTGGAGGAACCATCAGTGTCTCCTCGGTTAGAGCTCCTCCAGAGAGCCTCCTCGACGCTCGATCCTCGGTGTGCATTTAGAGAAATGAGATGTCCTTCAAAATGGCGCGCTGAAATTCATTTCCGGGTCACTACCGGAGGACCGAGGAGTCGAGGAGGGGAAATTTGAGTATTGAGAAACCTCTCATGACTGCCCCTGAGCTGTGTTTTATTTGTTAACTTCATATTTTTCATTTCAACATTTATGTTCCTCTCATATTAACAGTGTGGATCATTGAGACAGCGTGGTGTCCAGAGGTCTTATCCCGTTTTCCCACTTCCTCTGAGGGGACAGCATTAGATCCTAGGAGGGGGGGCATGAAGAAAGACTGCACCAGCTTCATCCACGCTGGGCGTAGCTGTTATCACTTGCTCAGTGTCATTTAATTTGACCAAATGTATTTACATATACATTTAATAGATTTGTATTATTATCCACCTTTTTGTTTTATGTCCTTTTATTTAAGACACTCTTTAAGACTTCTTCAAATTTCAATAAATGTAATTTGTATAATCACTCTTTTGTCTTTATTCTACATGAGTTTCCATTCAAATCTTTTGATTATTCATATCGTCCTCAGGCTAGGAATAGTATGTCGAGTTTCTAATACTAAATGTATATCATTTTCTCAAAGGATATAGAATGAGACAACACAGTTTTGATCCATTGTGTATGAATGCTTCAGCTCTTCAGACCAACATAGTAAGATGTGAGCATGTTCCTAATTGTGTTGGTATGCAGCCTAGGTCTGGTCTGTTTAATAAAGCAAATCTGCCACTTTTATATTGTAGAATTTGTTATATATATGGAGCAACCAGAAGGCTATGAAGAAAAGTCAATAACTAGTTTGTAAGTTGCAAAAGTCTCTCTATGGACTTAAGCAATCAGGTAGAAACTGGAATGCTATGTTACACACATGTCTGAGAACGGTTTCATACATAATCCAGCTGATCATTGTGTGTATACAAGAGAGAAACATGATGAAAAGGTCATCATGATTGTATGGGTTGACGATCTGATCATAGCAGCAAGCAACACAAATGTACTGGAAGGTGTAAAGATTATGCTTTCTGACAGGTTTAAAATGAAGGACCTGGGAAAGTTGAAACATTTCCTGGGAATTGATTTTTACCAAACAGAAGATGAAGTTAAAATGTCTCAAAAGAAATATATTGGCAAAATCCTAGAGAGGTTTGAAATGCAGGATTGCAAGGCCAGGGGGACTCCATGTGAGCCAAAACTTGAACAAACAGTTGATTCTGAAAAATTGGCAGACCCAACTAAATACAGAGAGGCAGTGGCAAGTTTAATTTACTTGTCCATATGCACTAGACTTGATATAGGTTTTGTGGTCAGTAAACTATCTCAGCACTTGGCTGAACCAACAGAGGAACATTGGAACACAGTAAAACATGTGTTCAGATATCTAAAAGGCACAACAGAACAGGAGTTATGCTTTAAGTGAAATGACAGAGAGGCACTAGGTCTAAAAGTGTACTGTGATACTGACTGGGCATCAGATGCAATAGACAGGCGTAGCACATCAGGATATTGTGTCAGTCTAAGTAAAGGAAGCTCTCTGATCTCATGGAAAACAAAGAAACAACAAACATTGGCATTATCCACCAAAATACATGTCTTTAGCATCAGTTATACAACAATGTATCTATTCACATTATATATGCTTCCGTTAGGCAATATTATAAGGAATCATTCTGTACATTTTCATTGTTATGCAGATGATACTCAACTATATTTATCAATAAAGCCTGATGAAATTAATCATCTAAATAAAATTCAAGACTGCCTCAAGGACTTAAAAACGTGGATGACTTTAAACTTTTTGATGTTAAACACAACCAAAACTGAAGTTATTATACTTGGCCCGAAGAATCTACGAAACAAATTATCTAAAGATATACTAACTATGGATGGCATTAATTTGGCCTCCAGTGAGACTGTAAGGAATCTTGGTGTTGTATTTGATCAGGATTTATCCTTTAACGCGCACATAAAATCAATTCCAAGGACCGCCTACTTCCATCTACGTAACATTGCAAAAATCAGGCATATCTTGCCTCAAAACGATGCAGAGAAACTAGTCCATGCATTTGTTACTTCAAGGCTGGATTATTGTAACTCTTTATTATCAGGGTGTACCAAGAAGTCAGTCAAGTCGCTTCAGCTAATTCAAAATGCTGCAGCTCGTGTACTAACCAGAGTTAGGAAAAGGGACCACATTACTCCTGTTCTGGCTGCCTTACACTGGCTCCCTATAGAACACAGGATAGAATTTAAAATTCTTCTTCTCGCCTACAAAGCCCTTAATGGGCAGGCGCCATCTTACCTTAAAGAACTCATTATACCCTACTGTCCTACTAGGGCATTGCGTTCCAAGAATGCAGGGTTGTTGGTTGTTCCGAGAGTCTCTAAAAGTACAATGGGAGCCAGAGCCTTTTCTTATCAAGCTCCACATTTGTGGAATCAGCTTCCAGTTTGTGTTCGGGCGGCAGACACTCTATCCGTTTTTAAGAGTGCGCTTAAGACCTTCCTTTTTGATAAAGCTTATAGTTAGGGCTGATTAGATTCAGCCCCTAGTTTTGCTGATATAGGCTTAGTTTGTCGGGGGACATCTTACTTCTTCCTTCTCTCTGTCTATACCTGTGTACTCTCATGTTCCGATTAACCCAGCTTCCCCAAATTTATTTCTATTTACGCTGGGATCCGGAGTCATGGATGATACTGCGGTCCTGTGTCCTGCATCGCGAGCCCTGGATCTTGAGTCGTGGCTGTGGTCCTGGATCATAGGTCCTGGATGGATATCCTCGTGGATTCATCTTCCTATTATACACACATGCATTTCCAAACATTTGGACTACCTATGTTGCAAATGTATTATCTTTTCAATTTACAAACGGCATCTATTGCACGTCTGTCCGTCCTGGGAGAGGGATCCCTCCTCTGTTGCTCTCCCTGAGGTTTCTCCCATGTTCCCTTTAAACTGTGGGTTTTCTCCTGAAGTTTTTCCTTGTACGATGTGAGGGTCTAAGGACAGAGGGTGTCGTATTGTCATACTGATATTCTGTACAAACTGTGAAGACCACTGAGACAAATGTAACATTTGTGATATTGGGCTATATAAATAAACATTGATTGATGGATATGTAGCAAATTAACGTTTTAAATAAATGACTGAATGGAAATGACAATAAATGAAAATGTAAAACGAAAAAAGCGATCATGAAAATGTTTCCAAAAAATGAATAAAAAGATTTTTGACCACTTTGTTGTTCAGATACATCACATTATTTGTAACTAAATTATACAAACAATGAAACAAAACACGGTATAAACTGAGGAGTGACTCCCGTGAGGTTCATGTATTTTCTTCACTCCACTGGGAAACTGCTCTCATGTCAAGAAGCATCAGTTCAGTGCATGTCCAATCATTGGGCGATACACAGTAAGGGGGCGGGGCGAGTATCTGAGGATTTCATCGAAGGATGGTCTGGTGGTTCCTCGATTATAGCTCCTCGGTCCTCCGGCAAAAATAAGGCCATTGGGATGCTACTCAAGATGGCGCAGACAAATCAACTTCCGGTGAGACCGAGGAAATGAAAAATAAGAGAAGTGAGAAAGGGCCTCATACTCACTTACTGTAAATGATCCTGTTGGCTTCAGTTCACTCCCTGTGGTACAATCATTTATCTATTAAAGTACTCCCACAGGCCAAAGTATGTTTACTTTAATATTTACAGGATCCACAAGCACTGTGATACCTATAATTTAAGTCGTCAGAATAACAATAATACATCCAGTTGAAGAATGACCACTTTTTACTTATATTGAAATCAAATGGACAATGCACCCGATGGTTAAACAACAGCTGGCTAATATCTAATTCTCTTTATAACAACTGTCAAACTTCAGTGACAAATGTTTTATATACTGTATATATTTTGCCTTCTGTATATGTACACGCATAGAGTACATACACACTTTTGAGACACACACACACATTATTTATTGTAATGGCTGGACTTTGTGGAGTTCCTGACTTGGGAAGAGAGAGGCTTTTCAAAAGGAAATGCATAGATTGGAAATCTAACATAAATATGCCACAAGCAAGCTCGACACACAGTTGAAAGTACACACACTGTATTTGGAGTTTTGTTTTAAGAGTTTGGTCCTTAAATATACGATGAAGAAAAATAAGAATGGGAAACATTGGGATGAATACAACCATTGAACATCAATCAACCCTGGTAGGTCAGAGAGGGATTCAGGAGAATGACAGGTAAAGCGATAAGAGCACAGCATCATGGGAATGATATTAATAATGTTTGGGGTCCGATTGTAGTGTAGCTGTAGGCCCAAACATCAAGCCTTCCCTTTTAGTGTCCCAACTCAGTGTTACATCAGACCACAGACCAACAGTGTGTGAAACAACAAGGAAGAGGAATACGCGGTCTGTGGAGGAGGTTCACACAGGTAAAACCATGGAGAAAATGTTAGGTGTAGATAGGACCACTGGCTATACTTCCAGGGGGGGGAAGAGAGCTGTCCATGGCAAACATATGCCGAGTTCACCTTCTCTTCAGAATAGAGATTGTGGTCGTTGGGTTGGTGGGTGTGTGGTGATAATAGAGGATGATATGGAATGACGTCCCGAGTCGATCGGCTGCCTAGCGGACCAGTGGGGATTGCTTCAGGGAGATGAGGACGGAGCGCATGCGGGACACGTCTTTGGCCTGCTTGCTGGACTTGGGGTTGAAGTCGCAGAGGCGAGCCACCCGCTCCCACTCTGTGCCGGGGTTATTCTCATCCAGATCTGAAATCATGGCCTCCTCAGCCGCCCTGCACCAGGGAAGAAGAAAAAGGAGATGGAATAGAAAACAATCAGTGGAGGAAGAAGTTGAATACACCAAAAGTACACGTACGGCTCTTCGGAAGTCCTCTGCTGATCACTGACACACACGAGTTCAGGAAGGAAACTCACCCAGGCCTCTAGCATTACATTTTTGGGATTTAAAAAAAAAAAAGGTGACCGTTTGTTGGTTAGGGAGCATTGAAAATGTGCTTTTCATGATATTTCACCTTTAAAGTTTAAACGTACGTTTCGCATCAAGATTTGAGAAACACTCTTAAAAATCAATTGAGCAAAAGCAATCTCGTTTTATGGCTCAGTGAGACGGTGATGGTTCAGCAGAGTCTACCTCAGGGCAGGACAGTCCAATCACAACACATACATTATTTACATCTATTTGTTTTCTGTTACACAAAGAGGAACAAGCTAAAACACTTTCATTACCCATCACATGCCCTCAACACTGCTTACACAACAGTATAATCACCAGTTGTAGTTTTAACTCAACACAACAGTTAAGGGAAGTACATTTAAAACACTGATGGAAAATCCAAAGAAAACAAACCAACCAAAAGTAATTGTAAGGTCTGATTAGCATCTTTGGTTGGTTAAAAATGCAGTTCCTGGAAGAACTGTGGGAGTGGAGTTTCCCAAACCTGTACGCTAACTTGCCTTGTGCATTCATATTTACAATAAACTTGTTTCCTCAGAAAGACCCAGGTATAAGGATGTAAGCTCATCTTTATGCTGGTCCTTGATTCGAAATGAATGATAATGGCAAGTGATTTACTTTTTAACCAAGTCCAAAATAACTAAAAGCACTGCTGGGCTTTAGCCATGCACTGCGCCTCAAAAGCAGGCTATTTGGAGGTGTGGCAAAGAATGGGTTTACTCTGCATGTGTCTAATTGTGGAACAAATCAATTACTGTCTTTTTGTAAAAGTTTGATGCTTTTAACCATCTTTCAAATAAACATAAAAACCATTATAAACTCCAGAGCTTGAAATTAAAACACAAGAGTGAAAAAAAGAAGTAAAAGACAAAAACTGAAAATGGATCAGTGCCACTTTTACAAGACATTTGGAGATGCAAGCCACAGATTAGGGCTAAACAAATGTAACAATCATCCCAAACCACCAACCCATAAAAACTGGAATTTTCCACTGCCGTAATACTTCTGTATATCCCCCACCCAACCTGCAAGCACTAACATCTAACTACACACAGTACACAAAGCAAAATGGGGATGAGAAGCCAATGAACAATCACCGTCACAACCAATTACAAATACACAAAGGGGACTAAAAAGGGCCACAACATCACAGAAGGGACATTATAACAAACCTCTAACTAGGCAGTGGATCTAACTGCTGGGAAAGTAGACGGGGTATTTGTGCAACATACACATTTCTAACACACACATACACACAGGACTGCATCTATCCCCTCTGAGAAAATATAAAGTATTTGAAGGTTGTGGGGTTTCATATTTTTACTTAACTGGTCTAGGCGGTAGCAAGGATGGTTAATGTGTGTGCTTTAAGGTGCATAGGAAAAGAAAACAAGGAGAAACAGTTTCACAAGTCAGAATATAGAAGAGAGAGAGAGAGGGGACGAAATGAAAGACAGCAAAAATGAGTTCAATGCAGATGTGAAAAGCAAGCGTGCAAAAGCGACAACTCTCTTTTGTGATTTCTGTGTTTCAAAATTGTTGGAATGTACCAAATGTGCAACCTTTGGTTTTGGTGAGAAGGAAATACATTTGTGCCTCACAACTTTTCTCTCAGTTAGGCAGCGAAGGACATTATAGCCTGGGGTCTCATTTATAAGGCTGTGTTCGATATAATATTTGTACATACAATCCCTGGTATTCATTCAAGACCATTTTTTCCAACTGTATGCCTATACAGGAGGCCCCTGGAGTCCCTCTCATGGTCTCACACCAACAAGATGAAGAAGGAGGAAGTGGTGGGATTCAGTGTCCTTCTGTACAGATGAGATCAGAATATGCTGCAAAAACTGCATTGATTTGTGATCATTAAAACACTAACTATGGAAACAAGCAAAGGAAATTCTTCATTTCACTTCTGCAGGTCTCCCTTGAAAAAGAGATCTATGATCTCAAGGGACCAATTTGGTTAAATAAAGGTTTGAAATGAAATTTCCACGACAAATGCATTTGACCCTGAGCAGTAAAAAAAACATGAGGATGTGTACGTCGATATTACGTTTTAAATACGTGGACATTTAATAAAAGAAATAAGCCTGGCACAACAATAAACCAAAAATAGTTGAATGTTAACCTATTTTTTATGCACTAACTAACTTTCAGCTTTGCATTTCTTAACTAATGCCGACCGGCCTAGTTGCAGTTTACAACCATCGTATCAAAAATGTCAGAACTTCCTAATTTTATCCTTTAGAGTTATGGACAAAAATGTGTTTTCGTCAGTGACTTTGATAGTACCAATGACAGGCGAAAGAAACGCGTACTCCACAAGGCAGGCCAATGTGCACTCCAACATAAATTGATAGCAAAACCAAAGGCTGCACAGCTCAGCATATTGGATAGCTCGTCTGGCAAATTAGCATCTCATCATGTCGGACATCAGCAGCTACAGAGCAGCTAGCATTCAAACGCATGAATACAGGTCAGTTTGAAGCAGTTGTGTTGCCGGTATTGATTAGTGGTGTTATTGAGACTTTGAGGCGGAAGATAGTGGAAATGATGGAAGCAAACCTGTATTTTGGAATATATAGAATATAAAAAAAAACTATAAATTAGCTAAAAAGTCCAAGGAAAGACATACAACTTGACCTTAACGCAGTTTGGCACTTTCCTATTCTGCAGATAGCACTAGCTTTTACATAAGTGAGTAGCTAAGGCTGGGAATACAGGAAATTGGGGACTTAAAAAGTTTGACTTATAAAAAAAAGTTTTTTTATAAAACACACAATTGCTTCAAACAAATCTATATGGATCCCACTGAATAATATATTGAAGTTTAATTAAAAAAATAATGTAAAAAGATATTAATCCTCAGAGATTCATGTTTTTTTCTGTAATGGAGGAGGAAGACAGTATGGAAGTGACTAATTAAAAGCAGTTGTGAAATAATTCATTTGATGTTCATGGATGTTAGTAAGTTGCGTAGCAGTGCGTGAATTGGCATGCAGTCTTTCTCTACTGAAATCTGACAGGCATCTGCTCACAAATGACATGCAGACATTTCGGGTGGAAATTATTACTGCACATGAGAAAAAGAAAAAAAAGCTACATGACAGGTGTAACAATTCGAAGTAGTTAAAACATGTAAAAACTAAAAGATGGAACTAAACCAAGGCAACACAAAGGGAAGTAAGTAATTGCCTAATTAATGATATGATTTTAGTGGTAGGATGCTGGGAGTTGATGAAAATGGAGGGGGGACAAAAGCAAAAAGGATGTAAAGGAAGGATGTTAGTTGGAGCAACATACACATAACCAATGAGCTCAGAGAAGGGCTGCTTGTAGAAGTCTTCATCCAGAACCCTGGACAAACATCCGCCAAACGACAGAGCAGCAAGAAGGTAGGAGAGAAGAGAGACAGCGATAAAAGGGAGAAGAGGATGGAAACACAAGCATTATCGGTTACCACACAATATCACCTGAGGCGTGTCATAAAGGTCTCCGTGTCAGAGGGTCTCAAAGGCTCAGAGAGGCCTGCAGCCGATTGTGTCCGATACCTGAAATCTTTAATTATACATCTCTGGTGATCCTCCAAACACGGTCAGCTCTGAACATCGAAGTAATCCCAGAAGTTAGAGAGTAATACTATCAAATTATAACTATTCTATCTTCTGAGGCAATTCACTTAATCCTCAAGACTGTATAGCTTATGCAAGTCATCATCAGAATGTGCTAAAATAGTTACTAGCTACAGCTGCTTTAAAAAAGGACAAATGTACTCATTTCTGATTTAAAAAAATATGTAAAACCTCTGGATTTTATTTGGCTGAAATTATATAAATGGTCAAATATGTTCTATACATTGAAAAGTAAACCAAGTGATTAGTTTGGAAAAGAAGAAATAGATGAATGAAGATATTTTTGTTGGCAGTCCTAATTCTTAGACAAAGACGGTCCATATGAAAAAGAGTAAAACTTTCCCCCAGACGTACGGTTAATAGATGAGTGGGGAGCCATGTCTGCCAGCAGTTTATTATTAATGGGGCAACCCAGCTAAATTACAGCAGAGGAGAATCTGAGACAGAAACGTAATTCATTTAACTGCAAAAAGATGAGGTACTAAATCCGTCAAGATAGTCTGATGATTTTCTTTTGCACAAAACAGTTATTGGATTCTTCTTTTGAAACACCGTGCTACACCAAAATATCAGGAAGCCATTCCCCCAGTGATGTAAAGCAGCCCCGAGGACCCTCTCTCACATGGGGTAAGACCAATGTAAAGATAATTTGTTGTGGGGTCAACTCACGAAATGCTACACCATTATGGAAGTTGTATTTCCTCATATACTGCATCATCTCAACATCCCTCCAAGGAAGAAGGCTTGCCTTCACATTATTTCCCATGAATAGGAGGAAAAAACAAGCGGATACCTAAAGGGTTCTGGCTAGCTAAGGTTAGAAACATTGCGTACTGGAACAAAAGCCCATTATCTTTCTGGAACCCCTATGCTAAGGTGGACCCATCTCTTGAGCCAACCCTTAGTGTTTGTCTTAATGCCGGAATCCAAGATTGCTGCTCTTGTTTAGGAAGTATCATTTTTATGAAAAACATTTTGCGGATTCCCCATATCACTTTCTATTCATGGTAAGATGAGCCCCTGCTCAACAGTACCTGTTATTGGTTTTGGTTTTCTCCAGCTGCTCGTCCTGCCTGGCGTGCCACTCCTCCAGCTCCACCTTGGCTTTTTCCTTCCACTCAGACTCCTGCTTGATAGAGTTTTCATCTGGGGAGGGAAAACAGTGAGGAGAGGGTCAATAAAAAAGTAAAGTGTCAAGAATGATAATAATTTTACACAGCCCAAACTGCTAGGTTTGAATGTTTAGCACTTTGCTTGGAGATCATAATGTCTTGATTGTGATTACTTTGATTATATGTTAAAGGTCACCTATCATGCTATTTTAAGGCAATAGCATAGGTCTCAGATATATAAAAAAATATATAAAAATACATGTTGAATTGTTTTGGACAAAAAAAAAAACAGATCACCCATTCTCGCCATGCCTCATATCCCTCTATTTCTCTTCCGGTTACAAAAGTGCTGATTCTGGGTATAAACAGGTCTCTCTTGAGAATGAGACCCTGTGTCTCAATGAAAAAAATAAGAGGGGGTGGAGCTTATGCCGGCTCATGCGGGACCTGGCAGATACTGTCTAAAATGCTGCGGTGATGAAACGCAAGGATTATTAGATCAAGGATTATTTCTGAAACAGTATGGAGCTCAAAGGCTTTCTCTCTCTTGCCAGTTATACCACAAGGTGAGTTCCTTTTATCTCCTGCTTCCTCACACACATGCTCTCTCCAGTACAGGTTAGCTCTGAGTGTTAACACCGAACATATTACGTCCAAAACAGTCGGGCATTGTTTCTGATAGCAACGTTTCTGATTGTGCTGTGGGTCCGCCGCATGATAGGTCCCCTTTAAAAATTCTACAAGACATTACTAATCATTTTCTTTTACTCAAAATCTCCCCTTTTATTTAATGTGTTACTTGAATTTGCAAGTCATTTTGTATCTTCATTTTGATAAGTATATTTAAATGATAGCACCTAATAAATGTTAACTAAAGTAATGGGTTGACCTACAAACTGAAAAGCTAGTAAAATGTACCTGGGCAATGAAGAAATGTGAGTAAAGGTGGGCGACGAACCCGGTCAGAGGAGTTTGAGCACGGTACATACATTTGAACAAAAGCAGACTGTTCCAGTTGAAGAGAGCATGGACTCTCGTCTAACGTGAATACTCGTGGATTTGGAATCATGTAAGCAGTGTTTCCACCAGATCAGGGCAGAGAGGGCGTCCACCCTGAGAGCGGGGGTGGAGTCTTTTTACGTTAGTGAGTCGGATCATTTGGCTCGGCTCTCTTAAAGCGCCGGCTGTTTCGGCTCCCAAACGGCTCTTCATGTTACCACAGTTTACCACGGAGCCTCAGTTTCGCCGCTGCGAGGCTCTGGTGCTCGCAGCTCACGCGCGTGCTCCACTAGCACCGCTCATCACATCCAAATCGCGCACGTTCCGTCTTGTCCTGTAGCAGGCACCGCCGATGTCGGGGAAACGATCTTCAATACTCCAAAAAGAATCCCACCAGACTTCTTTGCCCTTCCAACAGAGGGATGTCCTTGTCCTTTTTCCTTTTCGTTATTTCAAGCGATAAAAACTATCGATCTTCTCTCGAATTATTAATATTTTTTGGATGCCCTCGGCTCGAGTTCAGTGCGTCCCGAGCTGAATAAGGGTGTCAAATGACGGCAAGACGCCCCCCTGGCGAAAACGCTGCATGTAAGTATATTTATGTACTTAATTAACTCTGTACATGCCTTTTAGCTTGTCAGCTTAATGTTGATATCAAACGCACGTTAGCTAACATAAGTATTTCAGCTTATCAACTAAGCTAGTTGTGGGATTTTGAGGTACTTGTTCTTGATTTTTTACTATAGGGTGCTTTTACGTGTAAGACTCAAACAGAATTTAGCTAATTATAGTTTTACTTAAGTAACATTGTCATTACCGGAATTTCACTTGTAATAGAGTATTCTTACAGTGTGGTATTAATATTTATACTTCAGTAAAGGGCCTGCTACTTATTCGACCTCTGAGTGACAGTATATCAATGTGTTTCTGTGCCTGCTTTGTTAAGTTTAACTGATGTGCAGTATTTGTTAAAATCATTGTAAAGTGGAGCTTAATCATGGCTTATAGCCGACAACAAAACAAAAATAAAAGTGTTTAAAAGTGTCTACTGTTTCATATGTTGTATAGTCTTAGTGTAAAACTGTTTTATTGAATATAAATTGCATTTGATGTTACAGGTAGAATAAATTACATTTAAATATTACCTACCTGCAGATTTATGAAATAAAAAAGTTAAGAATAGCAAGTAAAAACAACCTAAAAAACAAACATTTTTAAAGATGCATATTTAATCTTAAATCAAATCTACTATGCAATAGTAAGTAAAATGTATTTACAAAAACTGAAATTTGACAGTAAAGTTGACTTGATTGCCTTTAGTAACAAACACTTCTTAACTAAGTAAATGCTACTTGAAATATACGCTGTTAAATTGACTTGCACGTCTTTACCTAGATTTTCCTGAGTAAATCTTACTCCGCATTTTGTCCAGTGTAGACAGCAGTAGACCATCCTGTTCTCTGATAAAAACACTCTGGTAAATGCTTACCTAGCAACTGCAGGCGCTCGCTTTGCTCCTCTCTCCACTTGCGAAGACTTTCAGGTTCAGCCTGCAGCCGGTCAGCACTGGAGATCGCTGCGTAGGCATCGGATGGACCGTTGCTTTCCTGAGAACAAGGGGGTTGATGATATGCAGAGATACCGTTTGAAGATGTTTTATCAAGGTCAAATATAGAAATATGAAAAATGATTCATCTCGTTTCCCTATCATCTGGAAGTTCTGGTCCTGCTTTTAATTTGCAAGTTACAGTTTGTGGGGAATAAAAAAAAGTTCATTGCTCAACTTTGAGTTTTATCATTGAGTCAGTGCCAAAAGGAAGTCCTGACAATGCAAAAGGCAGCAATTTGCAATGACAGCACAGGAAAGGGAAGTTGGAGTGAATCGTTCAGATATTTAAACCTCTGCGGTCAGCACTGAACTATCATTACTCAAAAAGGAAATAAGTATTTTTCACCACTTGCATACAAAAAAATAAAATACATTTTAGTTGTATAATAATAATAATTGATGCACAAAGAAATATGTTTGATTTGGGAAAAGTAGTGTGTACTTGGTGAGCATGAATAAGATGTCAAACTCTCCTTATGCAAATACAAAACACATGAACAAACCTTATGAGAGAAGACTTGGGAAATGTTACAATTTGATTGCGAAATTGTGAAAAAAGTATTACCCCATGAAGATCTCCGTTGACAGCACCATCTGCAAAAAAATAATGTAAAATAGTTGTAAGAAATGAACGGCATACAACAAATCCAGACATTATTAAATATATTTCCGAACAAAACAACCACAAATCTACAATGACAACCTTGGCTAGCTGGCTTGACTCTAGCTGGATCCTCGTGATTTGCAAACACACATTATACTCATACTCATTATAGGTTAGCACTTCTGATCAACTACTGGAACAAGGCAGTCATGGAGGCCAAAGGTCGGCCAGCTCCATCAATTTGCTCTTAAGCCTGTAAGGTGAGCTGGTTGTTGGGATATGAAGCAATGAATGACACGCCCTATAACGGTAGTTACTGGTTTTATCAGACAACTTCCTTGATTTTCAGAAATTCTTAAAATTGCACGTAACAAACATTATATATATATTCCGAGTTTAAGCGTTGAGGTTCATGAAAACGCTAGGTACACTTAATAAGCTAATATAGCTAAGCTAACATTAGCAAGCTGGGATCCGTTTCAGCGTCCAATTAGGACTACATAACGGGAGTTATAGCTGACACCAGGTATAACACACTAATGTTAAAGCTAACTAGATCGACATTGTTAACATTAAACTGCCTCAAATCGACCACAGCAGCCACCCACCGCTGGAGTCTCCCAGCGAGGAGGGCACTTCTCCGCTATCCAGGATGCTGAAGCCTTCGTCGTTTTCAATCCCCGCGATTTCGCTCTCCTGTTGGGCCAAGAAAGCGGCAGCGGGGTCCTCATCCGAGCCCACTCCGTTTCCAGCGGCGGGCGCGTTCAGCATGTCAAAATCATCCATGTTGTGAGTAGGGAGGATTAATAACGGAATGAGCAGGTGTAGCGGTGGACTAGAACCGATTAACTCAACGGGAAGAAGGACGACAATTAAAAAAAAAAGGAGAAGCGGAAACGGAATATAACCAATCACAAAGCAGAATGAGTGACTGACTAAACAGAACACCAATCACATTACAGCTGCTTCAAAAGGGAACCAATCACATCGTTATACGCTCCTGCATACGGGTCCCATGACCTGCTACGTGCTGTCAATGCTGTGAGAAAAATCCGCTGTCAGAGATTAAGCGAGAAACCCCCATATCTAACGTCATAATATGTCTTGCTAAAATATAAATCTATATATTAAATAAGGCTCTGATCTGAAAGAACGGCGGAGCCCCCTGATCTTCTTGATTTATTGCAGACCCAAGCGTGCTTTTGAATGATTTGGTCCTATTAGACCATAGAACCTTTTGCAACATTTGATGGTCTTCTTCTGTCAAATATCATTGAGGGTTTTCTCTTTGCCACTGCTATAACACTGGTGATCTGGTAACATGTGTCGTGTTCAGCCTGAGCAGCACAATGTCATGATGTTAATAATTAATAACTCTGACAGTCTCAAAGGGCTCAGGTGACAAGCAGGCACTCACCTGACCCAGGGTATGTGGAAGAGAATGTATTGCTTTTATAAACAGGAACATTTCAGCGTGACTCCAACACTGGGATTTATTGTTAACATGTCTAATCTATAATTTACCACAATTAAAAACTAGAAAGTCTAGCCTATCTCCAATCAGAAAACCTGTGTTGTTGTCTGTTACACTAAGGAACATAAAGATGCATCTGGTTGTTCCTTAATTCAAAGGGGGCATGAAACCTGGAACTTGACTATAATAGCAGTCGGGACAATTTAAATTCAACTGTTGGCACTCAGCAGGAATAGAATGGGTGGAGGACACCATGAGTTGACTGTATGGCCACTGTCAACTGTTCCTATGAAAAAGACCAATTTACAGTATTTGTGTGACTGGCTATTTCAGTCAGTTTATAAACTTAAAGGTGGGGTAGGTAAGTTTCAGAAACCGGCTCGAGTTCACTAAAATGTGAAAGTACACAGCCGAAAAGAATCCGCCCCTTCCTTCAGACTTCCTTACAGAGCACCTCCTCCAACACACATGAACGCGCACATGACGTCAGCAGACTGGTGAAAGTGGCCGCCTGTTGCTGGCGAGTCATTGGGTTCTTCTCACTTCGGTTAAATGGATTCCTTGCGTCCCTCACTTGCGTCGTTTCCCTGGAGAGACGCAAGGAAACCACGAGAAGCAGGGAAATTAGTTTTAAGAGCAATGGGACGTCCTTTCCTCCGGAGCGTCACGTGAAGCGACGTCCGTTTGTGATGATGCTGCACAGCTGATCGTCTGACAGCAGCTCTGTCCCCGTTGTTTCCACACACCCCCGCCTCTGTTAGTACACATTTACTGACACAAACATTTGTATCATCTGTTGTAAACCCAAATAAATAAAATTAAATAAGAACTCATTCTCAAAAAAGATAAACTCCATTCTTAAAATGTATAAACGAACAATAGTTTGATTAATATTGATTAGAGTGCACAATAGAAATAAAATAATTTAGAGAAGAAAAGATATGTTATCTATCAAAACCCAGTTAGATTAACATTCATTGGATTGCACACTTTGTTTGTGTGGATATGTAGCACATTAACATTTTAATAGCACTTAATGACTGACTGAATGGAAATGACAATAAATGAAAATGTAAAACGAAAAAAGCGATCATGAAAATGTTTCCAATAAATGAATAAAATGATTTTTGACCACTTTGTTGTTCAGATATATCACATATTTGTAACTAAAATACATGAATTGAAACAAAACACGGTATAAACTGAGGAGTGACTCCCGTGAGGTTCATGTATTTTCTTCACTCTGCTCTCATGTCAAGAAGCATCAGATCAGTGCATGCGCTGCATCGTCGAATCAGTGAGCGATACACAGTAAGGGGCTGGGCGAGTATCTGATGGTTCCTCGGTTATCGCTCCTCCATTATCGCTCCTCGGTCCTCTGGCAAAAATAAGGCCATTGGGACGCTACTCAAGATGGCGCAGACAAATCAACTTCCGGTGAGACAGAGAGCGAAGAAATTAAAAATAAGAGAAGTGAGAAGGGCCCAGAGAAGTACTGCTGTAATGCACGCCCAATGAGGGCACGAGATGGAAGGCTGACAGGGATTGGTCGTACTTTTTACAGTACTACAGCTTCCACAGATGACATTTTTTAATGGATTTTTTTTCAAAGCACTTCAGATATTCATTGCTATTGGGATGTTAAGAGCATTCCATGGGATATAACAAAAAGTGTATCTCGAGCCGGTTTCTCAAACTTACCTACCCCACCTTTAACACAAAAAGTAAGGAGATTTGTGTTTGGTAGAGGATTTCCTTGTTGCTAAAATGCTTCTTGGCAAATATACCGTTGGAAAGCCTGTTTCCTTACCTTTCAAATGGTACCATATTTGTGAGAACATGCATTTGTGGGATGAGCAGCAGAGCTGAGTATGTGGGTTGCACCCATGACAAATGTGACCAATCTCCTCTGCCAATGCCAAATAGCTTTTTTTTAGTTGCGTTTGGTGGATTGGATGATTGAAGTCTGATGAAACAAAGACATTTTATTAACAATGTATTCATCTAACAAGCAGCCTCAGTAGCATGTGGAAGAACCAAACACAGCCACAACAGCCTCTCCTCCTCATGCTGGTCACCAGCAGGGGCGTAGTTAGGACCTTGAAACATTGTGTTCACTCTGAACAGCACGCCCAAACTGATTCCACAAGTGTTCAATGGGGTTGAGGTCAGGACTGCAGGGAGGCCATTCAATCCTCTCCCAAATTCTGGAGGAAGTCTCTGATAATCCTCGCTTTGTGGGGGCGAGCGTTGTCATCTTGGAGGATGGAGTTTGGTCCCAGACTCTTGAGATGTGGGACTGACAATCAGCGAGCACCTGTGGGTACCAGAAGCTCAAAACAAAAGTTAAAAGCAACAGCAAAAAAAAGCTGTTTGGCATTGGCAGAGGAGATTTGTCAGATTTGTCATGGGCACACCCTACATACTCGGAAGTTTTTCCTTGTACGATGTGAGGGTCTAAGGACAGAGGGTGTCGTATTGTCATACTGATATTCTGTACAAACTGTGAAGTCCACTGAGACAAATGTAACATTTGTGATATTGGGCTATATAAATAAACATTGATTGATTGATATAAGATTCATTGCCAAGAAGCATTGTTACAACAAAGAAATAATCAAACACAAATGTCCTTACTTTTTGTGTTAAGTTTATATCCAGGAGACTCATATGATAGAACATTGAGCAATGTTTAAGTAACTTTTAAAAGGTAAAGCACTGTTTTTTTAGCATCAATTGCTTTACTGGCCCACCAGATAATCATATTCATTGTTATTGTTCTTTACTTGCTTGCAAAGTGCTTTGAGAACCAGGAAAAGCGCTATATAAATAAAATGTATTATTATTATTGCCCATACATCATAAATCTAGTCTTGTCATTATTTTAACTTATACTTTCCTTAAAAATGTAAAATGTATTACTCTTATTTGGCTTTTTGTAAAAAATTTAAATTATTTTATTGTTTAAATGTAGCCTTTTGTCTGTGTAGAAATCAAAATGTAAATCGCTTCAGAGATCACCCATATTGTGTACTGGACTTCTGAAAAAAGTTTAAACAACACAACAATGTCTCCCTTGCTTTCTTCACTTAAATAGTACTTTTGTTTGGGCATTAACTCAAAGAAAATTACAAATACATTTAAATCAACATGTAATGCACAACACAGTATGTTATAACATACAAACACAAACATTTTTGCAATAAAATATATTATCTTCTAAAAGGCATGGAAAACTTCAAAATCTGTGAAAATCTTCATTAGGTCAGTGATCATGAAAAGTATATAAAACTTCACCTGATTCAGAAAATATCATTCTGTAGCAGCTTTTATAGCAGTTGATACCTAACAGTTTATTACAGTATCCCAACCAATTTTTCATTAACCATTTCTTAACCTGTAAGCCTTCAAGCTCATCCACTAGCCCAACCACCATCTTTAAATACTTGATTTCCCCAAAATGATAATATGTAATAAAACATGGAAATGTAACATATCAACTTGACTGCAACCCTTCTCTTAAATACCGAACATATTTAAAGTGAAAACTCCAACCGATTTATAAAAAACGTGAGATGGCAAGCAATCAAGGAGAATTGAGAGGAAGCTGCAGGAGAATGTTTCAGCAATATTTTGGTCACATCTGATACACGCTTTCTGTAATGACAGACTTTTCCATCTACCCACTTCACAGTACGAGTCTTTCCCAGAATGGGTAATTCTGTATTGAAGATGACTTTGCTGTTTACTAAAAAGCTGATGCTTGATTGCTAAAAAGAAAAGCCCCTTCATTTAACCTTGCCTATGTAGATACAAAAGGAGTTTTTGGTTCGTGCAATAGATGTACTTAACACATGACGTATCAAGACTGATTTGGCCAACATCTCGGCTGATTGTGAAGTTATTTTTTTCACAGGCTCGAGAATTTCAATTTTTGCAGGCAAAACTTCATCAAGGCAGTACATGAATTTCTTTCAGTTTTGCAGTCCTCCTGTTGGTTGCGATCCTTGGTAAATTAGGACCATATCCTTCAAAGTAATCTCCTGGTCGTATAGTCTAACACCATGCTAGCTGCTCCAAGTAAAGCAGGTTCCTCCAGCTCTGATGTGAGGACCTTGATGTTCTGGGCAGATTGGAGCGCTCTCTCGGAAATGATGCGCTGCACCGGGGCATGGTAGTAAGAGGCCAAAACTCCAGATAGAATCACCAGCGTGGGGTTCACTATGTGGAGGATGTTCACGATGCCCATGCCTAAAGCTGTGGAGGCTGGAGACGGGAGGAAGACAGATAGAAATTACATTTGTCTTTTGTTTTAATAGCAGCTTTTATTAAATGTGATATATAAGTGAGTGATTTACGTTTACTCAACAATGTAAAGCATTTGAAATTCCTGTATATTGCTGGTTTGTGCTCTGACCTTTGTTCAGAACAGCGTCAGCGCTGTTATTCCCCAGTCTGGCTGCATTGATGAGGTGGATAGCAGTGATCGGCTCCGCTTGCTTTATATTCAGCCCCTCCACCTTCAGCAGGTCCTCTGAGAGACACACCAACACACAGGTCATATGTATGCATGTAAACTTATTACATTTAATTAACTTCACAAATACTTCGGATCCTAGATTGCAGCATCATGTATCTTAGACAAATTCAAAAAATGACTTGAATTCCTTCAAGCAACTAATATTTATGATTACATGCAATTTGTATTGGTGAGCTGTCCTTTCAGGTTTACAGGAAACAGGTTTCTCAGCCACTCTACTGGGCAGTATGGAGTCCCGGCACATTTCTTAAAGCTATACATGCACAAAAACAAACACTCACCGTCATGTAGCCTTTTGGCCTCTCTCTGCAGAGCGTTGCCCGACGCGTAGGCCTCGATGCATCCTCTACTGCCACAGGAACACTCTGGTCCCTCTAATGAAACTATGATGTGGCCCAGCTCGGCAGCGCAGAAGGTAGTGCCGTGAATCAGCTCGTTGTTTTGGATGATGCCTCCACCAATACCTACACACACGGACAATATATTTACTCCCTTGGTAGCAGAATGCAATAAGCTCATCAGTATTTTAAAATACGCCTTTAATGATCACAATTTGCTTCATGTACGGGGCGCACAGTTTTGATAATGTCACATCACATTTAGTAGCAAGTTCCTTGTTTATTATGACTTAGGCACTCAACTTAAGAACAATACATGCCTTGATAGATCTATTTTATGTTGGACAAATGTTCCGTAACTCTTTTGCTACAGTTGGCAAATTCCCTAATCAAAAATGGTGAATTATTGATTCCATTCTTCCTGCTTCTTACAGTGCAGACGCTTTTCTGCTTGCTCTTGCCTCTGCTTACTTTTTCATGCTGATTTTCCTATTTTTCTTTTCTGATAACTTCGAGCAGTGGCTCCTGGGCATTAACCTATCACTGGGACAGTTATTCTTCGTAAATAGATGAAGGGTTTCAGCAATATTTCAATATTTTTATGACGAACTCACTCCTACAGTAGCATGGCCTAGCAACAGCTAAAGCCTGGTACTGCATGCTATTTAGCAGCAAAATGCCTTCGTTCTCTACAGATGACTTCCACAAACTTCTACAGAAGATGGCAGTGTTGGAAATGAAAATGCAACGGTTGGAAGTTAACGTGGAAGTGAATGGACTACACTCTAAAAACAAATGCCTTGGCTCAACAAAGAAAATCAAGGCAACAGTTTGCATCGATGTTTATTGAGTTAAGACAACTTCTAATGAAATTGTCTTAAAGTTACAAAGTTATTTGAGTTAGGGGAGAAGGCTTTTCCTCTACAATCAATCAGAGGTGTTTTTAATTACCACTTACTGTTGTATAATAATTGGTAGCATAAACACAAGTTTTTAAGTTGATTACTCCAAAAATTAAGTTGTTCCAACTTGTTTTACCGTATGATTTAAATGTAATTTTAAGTTGTATGTACTTAATTACCCTCATTCGGAATACACGTTTTTAAGTTGACAACCATTTATAAATTAAGTTGCTCCAAATATATTGTATTCAATAGGTTTTTTTCTTAGCTTTTTCATGTTTTTGCCTTTAAAGAAAGAAATTAATTGATTCCACAACAAAAATATTTGGCAATTCACTTTTTATTTTGAACTGCAGTTGTTTACTTCTGACACATGATGTTTCAATCAGGAGAGACTTCATTTTGTTTGAACATTTATTGACACATGTCATATGATAAGGTGCATGAACACCTGAAATCACAGCTGACTGCAGGAGAGAGGAGAACCATTTTATAGTTTGGCTGCAGCACGTTGATTGGCTGCTGGAGAATGAGGTGAAATGTAATAGGTTAAAGAGAACGCCTGTGATGAGCTGATTATATGCAGCTGCGGAGTGAATGTATATATATTTTTTTATATTTTTTCACAACAGTTGTATTTGGATGGAATGAATACCTATAGTGATAATTCAAAGTAATAAAATGATTTTTACAGTGAAAAAGTTCAAATGGAACTGATGGTTCCCAAATTACCCAGAGGTGAGTCCGTCTGGACTTTATTTTTCTAAACCTCTCTAAAAAGGTCAAATTTCACTTGTTTTGCATCAATCTTGATACAGGGTACTTATTATATGTTATAGTTTGGATTCCTAAAGCTTTTAGTCTACTAACCCATCATTCAAGGGTGGTTTTCACTGTAAGTAATGGGGTTTTTTTAGGCGGACATTAGAATTTACATGTTTTTACTATGTTCCATCTGAATTTATATATATTGATTCTGACACTTCTACATCCAACTCACAGATGTAACCTTGCTTTGAGAGAAAAGATTATTAATGTACCCCTTTTAGAAGTGAAGATGTAGTCTTTGTTGTGTTAGTGGCATTTTCGAGCCTGAAACCTGAAAAACAGGCTCAGGGCTTAAGAGGTTAAAGCAGATGGAATTTGCCTGAACAAGTCAGGATTTAAATTGATTATCTCTAACATATTCAACTGCCTGCATCATCAATCTGTTCCCTCTGCCAAGGACAAGCGGCAAGAGCAATCAAAACAAGAGAAAGACACAACACATCGTACAGAAAACCTTGAAGAAGTATCACTGCACCCGCCTGAGGAATGTTTTGATTATGGGAGACCTATGACACAAATGGAGGAGTGTCCAACGCCATTCACCCCCCCTGTCAACACCTTTGAGGATACTCTTCCTTCACACCCCAGCTGTCTCTACTCTCCGCTCACCCTTTAACCCTCGCTCACCCCCCTGGAGTTTGATGAGCAGATGAAGGAGATACAGAGGGTTGGCACCAAGTCCTAGTAGTATTCGTTTATTTGTCCCCGAGGGGAAAATGAGTTGCAGCACATCACAAAGGCATTTAAAAAGATAAGACAATACGTCACTAACAACAACATAGACACAGATTAAAACAAACAGACATAAGAAAACCAGATATCGGCAGACATGACAAGGGGCCTATAGGCCCTCATTTGCGAAATAGGGGTGACAGGGCCAGACCAGCTGGGTAAACAGTGTGTCCTAGCCATCATTGATTCAGGAGTTTGATGGCTTGTGGGACGAAAGACAGCCTAGATCTGTTCTTTTTGAACAGAGGGGGACGATATCTCCGCCCAGATGGCAACAGTTCAAAATAAGAGGCGAGTGGGTGCCTCAGGTCACTCACAATATTGTGTGCCAATTTTAAAACTCTGTCCTTGTATAAGCATTCTATATTAGCAAATGAGATTCCTGTCAATTTACTGGACAATGTTATGGCCCTCCTGACTGACTTTTTCTGTGCCTCAGTGGCTTTGCTGAACCAGCATATAATGCCGAAGGAGAGCACACTTTCAATAAAAGCATGATAAAACATCTTAACCATTCTGTTGCCGACATTAAAAGACAATCATTTACGTAAAAAAAAACATTCTTTGTTGAGACTTGGCATTTATCTTCTCAGACCAAACATCCCATCTGTGCTTGTGGTCAAGCACGACACCAAGATATTTGTACTCAGTATCACATTGAATGGGCTCGCTATTTAAAAGAGTAGGGTTGGGCGATTGTGCTACTCTAAAATCAATTTCCATCTCTTTTGTTTTTGAGGTGTTTAGAAGCAGGTTTGACTTCTCACACCAGTTAATAAAGAAGTCAAGGACAGGCCCATGCTCCTCTTCCTCCTCAAATAGGAGGCTGACCAGGGCCGTATCATCTGCATACTTAATAAAGTGCCTATTGGGAAAAGTGCTAATGCAGGAGTTGGTATATAAAATAAACAAAAGAGAGGATAAGACAGTAGTAATCAGCAGCGAACCGCTTCAACACGTGTATTTTGGTGTATTCACGGCATTCCTTTTATTATTCTACAGTATTGTTGTTTTATAGTTATTTGTTAATGTAACCCAATTTGTGTTCTTTGAAATTGAAAAGGATATCGCATTGTGTTTGTTACTTTCAGTTGTATATGTCTTAAGTGTAATTTGGCTTGGTTT
This sequence comes from Harpagifer antarcticus, assembly GCA_902827135.1. Taxonomy (NCBI): domain Eukaryota; kingdom Metazoa; phylum Chordata; class Actinopteri; order Perciformes; family Harpagiferidae; genus Harpagifer; species Harpagifer antarcticus. Next base: position 1,802,704 of record CADEHL010000848.1, on the reverse strand, counting down.
CCTATTTATGGACATACTTTTATTTTGAAGGAGAGTTAGCGCAGTTGACAGGAAGTTCTTGTTGCATTGGAAACAACGTGACGGACATTAACGGAGAAAAGTAATATCTACATATAAAACGGAGAAAGTAAACGATAACGTTTATGGTTAAGTGGTAGCACCCCCCGAAGAGGCACAAGCTCTTATGTTGATATTAGAGATTTCAATAAATTCAATTTGGAGAAAAAAACGGGGAAAAAACAAACAAAACGAATATCCGAATAACGAAATTGAAACCCGAATAGTACTCCAACGAACGAATATTCGGGTACAGCCCTACTTCTGACTTCTCAATAGTCATACTAGAGGGGAGGGGGGGGAGGATGGAGGGGAATGACAGTGTCAGCCTCTATACTGTTGCTACTCTCAAACCGGCAGAAAAAGGTGTTCAAATGATTTGCCGTCTCCCTTCCCTCACCACTGATCAAGACAGGAGACGGCTTTCCCCTGCCCTTATGTGGAGCATTCGTCATGTTTTTAATTCCCTGCCATGCTTCTCTGGGATTACCAGAGGCCAGAGCTGCCTCCAACTTCTCCTTATAGCCATACTTGTCTAACTGTATCTTATACTATCTCTCTGTATGTCTCTCCTAGCAGACTCATCCTGGTTTTCAAAAGCTTTTTTCTTCAGCTTTCTGTCCCCAGAGTCAGAACTAAACATGGTAAAGCAGCGTTCAGTTATTATGCTCCAAATATCTGGAACAAATTCCCAGAAACCCGCAGTTCCGCTGCAACTCTTACTACTTTTAAATCCAGGCTGAAGACTTATCTATTTGTCTCCGCTTTTAATTGAAACTGAGCGGTTGTGTTTCGTTTTTGGTTAATGAACATTTGGGGCTAGTAACCCCAGGGAATCAGTGTCTGGGGACTTTGTCCTGGGTGGTTTTCTCTGTGTATGCTGCTCGGGACGTACTGTATGTGCTAGGGGTGTAACGGTTCACAGAAGCCACGAAATGTTCCCACACACCTGATTTAAAAGAAGCAGGTGGGTCTTCTAGCTCCTGTGTGTTGTGTGAACTCGCCATAGCTACTAACTTTTCTTCTTCATATATTGTGTTCGTTTTGTTGGGTTTTGTTCTTGTTCTTCATTTGTTATTTACGGGCGGCTGGCTTTTAGGCACAATACCGCCCCCTGGATTATATATAATGTAATACTGCCCTGAGTGACAGACTTTTTTCCCACTCGTAAAAAAGACGTATTCGCCGTGTGACTGCATGTGCCGAACCGTGACGTCCGAACCGTGACGGTACGGGACGAACACGGATACCGTTACACCCCTAGTATGTGCCATACAAGCGTACACAGCTCATGTTCGGAGAAACCTTAAAGAAAGGCATCAGTAAAGTGGAACTTCTGTGTGAACTATTCATATCTTAAACTGCACTGTAACTTTTTATTCATGTACTTTTCATGTACAAAAAGTTAATTTATTTTTTCTTTTAATGTTTCTTTTATTATCTTTTCTTTTTAATGACTGCTTTTAAATGCCTTTGTCTGAATGTCTTTATATTTCTGAATATTTCAGTGTTTACCTAGTTACTTTGTCCAGTATAAGCATATAGTACATTTTTGTATAAAAATATATATTGCCACAATCTAGTTGCATTTCTACTTTTTCATATTCTACAGCATACCATTCAAATAAAGCTACATTTTGAATTTGCAATTTGATGCAATGTGAAAATGTACAATGATTTAATTTAATTAAAAAATTATGTCAACTGCAGGAACATTTAGAAACTGATAATGCCCCTTTCTTCCAAAATACAGTTGTTATTTAAAAAAAATGAAATGATAACTAATAATTTCAATGAACATGGTTATTTATACTTCCCCCGTATGAACTGATATGAATCACCAGACGTTGGAACAAATGAAAACATCCTGACCTGTTCCTGTGATGACGGTGACGAAGTTCTCCACACCCTTTCCGTGACCAAATTTCTTCTCCGCCAACGCAGCACAGTTGCCGTCATTGTCCACCCACACAGGCAGGTGCAGGGCGTCAGAGAGCGGTGTCCTCAGGTCGACTGAGGACCACTCCTGGATCAGCTTTGTGGAGTGCAGCACCACGCCTTCTTGTGGGTTTACACGTCCGCCAGTGGACACTCCTAAAATGTAAAACGTTTATAAGAGAATTTAATGATGGTTCTATAATGTTTTTGTCAGCATCCAAGCAGATTTTCATTTCTGAATGTGAGTGAGCGTTTTTTCCATACCAACACCGAGTATTCTACAGTTTAAGCTGACGGCATCCCGCGTGGCATCTGCACACATCTTCAACATGAGCTGCATCCTGTCCTCGAAGGTCTTTGGATTGGGCTGAGTGTACTTCTTTACAATCTTACCCTGGACAGAGAGGGGGGAGGGAAAGAGTTGTGATGCAAAAAGATAAACGAAGAAGAGCAGGCTTTATAGCAGATAGAAATAATAAGGTAAAATTGAATCACAGTAAGGACCCAGCATCTGTAGGAATTAGTGTGTATAAATATTATATACTGTAGCAACATCTTCTACCTTTTTAGGTTTCATGTTTTTATTTTGGATCATAACTGTTTTTTGAACATAATTTTGAAAAGACCTCCATAAGGCCAGAGAGACACATACAGTATCTCCAAGAGCAGTGACACCTACCATCATGATAAATAATTTAAACTCATGTAAATGTAGAAAATGCTATGTTAAAGGTTGACTTGCAGCTTACCCTCATCCCGACGATGGCCACCCTGAGGTTGGTCCCACCCAGGTCTACAGCCAGAGCGCTCTGGGTCTCCAGGATGTGATCGATGTCCTGGGAAATGCATTCTTTCACCGAAGGAAAACAGAAAGTCTTCTGGAGGGGCTCATTTAAGTCAATGGTCCGTAAAAACTTGAGAATACGAGGAACTGCATTGCCATCACCGTAAATCTTGGAGCTGATGGGAAACAGAAATGCACCTGTGTTCATATCTTTCTACTTATAACAGCTGCGGTAAAAGAAAAGTCAAATTTTATGACCTGAAAAGTGTAAACACAGTGAAATGGTTATTCCACAGTTATTAATGTTGAAGTAGACACTTTCTTTCTGTCAGCATGGCGTAGTTTGCACAGTTTACTCTCATATGACCCAAATTGACCCTGTGTGTTGGTTAGAGAAAGTGGGCTAATTAGGAGACTGCAAGACAGGTGATTTTTGGATCGTTGTGTCGGGGCTAAGTAAATAAAAAAAGATATACATTAAAACAGTCTGACAGGAGTGGGATGAAAAATTGTTGTTACTCCAACTTTAAATGTTAGATTGATGTAGTTGCCCTTTAGAATATCCAGCAAAATGTTAAAAAGGAGACAAAGACCTAGTGAGACAGACATATAGACATTGGTCCTACCAGGGGTATCTCTTTCCAAACTGCAGCTCCAAAGCATGGTAGATCTTATCTTGAGTGTCGGCATCTCTGACATGAAGAACATTCTCACCTATGGGAGAGTGAATTGTCATCAACAGAGTTGTAAAGAGCTGAGGCAGATCCAATAGTGCTTTTATTTGGGTCACTGATAATACTTGAGCAGCATGTTTCTCTTCCACAACTGCTACAACCTTCTTATATTTTCTACATTTTCTACATTTTGATGAGCATAAAGAAAAGCTAAGTGGCTGCTTCCTGTATTCTACCAGGACAATGACACCGATCCCATCGCTGAGACCATCACAGACGACATTCATTTTTGTGTCGATACTGTTGTGCCAAAAAAGACCATTAGGATATATCCAAACAATAAAGACTACATCTCATCGGATATTAAACAGTGTATTCGACGAAGAAATATCGCTTTTCAAAAGAACGATGCAATACAACTGAGATCAGCTCAAAGAGAACTAAAGGGGAAACTTAAAGAAGCCCGAGAGCAACAGAGTCTGAGTGTCCGAGAGGCTTTCTCAACCAAGAACTCGAAAGAACTGTGGGACTCTGTGAAAGAAATTACAAATCTGAACTCCGGCAAGAGGAAGATGCATGTTCTGGATGAGCTTAACAAATCAAATGAACTTAACAACTTCTACAAACGTTTTGATATTAACTCTGCTTCTAACATTGATGCATGTAATAACTTGTCAACCTCTTTAACCTGTGACCCAATACACAATAGAAGAATAATAATTGATGATAGTGCTGTGGCCAGGGTTTTCAAACAACTGAATACTAAGAAGGCCAGTGGGGGACTTCCGGCTGAGTGATCGATGGAGTAAGACGCAACTTTTAGGAGCTCCTGCAATATGCTCTGAAATGTGATTACAGGCACATTATTTATGAGATAGTTCTTGGTGTAAGAGTATTTAACAGTTTATTCTCGACTTTTTGATGACCAAAATGCCTTTTAAAAGGCAAAAGTACGAATAATTCGTCCGCCCCGTCTCAGAGGCCTGCTCCCCATGCTGCATCCTCGCCTCCGAGTGATCCCTCCTCCCTTCGCAGCGGAGCTGCGGGGCCCGCTGTCTCCCCCGATTTCAAGGAGGAGATGCTCGCTTCACTCCGTATTGAGATGGCGGCTGTTTTCAAAACTGAGCTCCATGAGGCCCTGAAGGACAACTTATCATCCATCAAGGCAGAGCTACAAACAGTGATGGCGGATTTAAGTGTCAGTATTACGAATATTAAGACTGATGTGAGTGCCCTGAAATCTACCGTAGCGGAAATGGAAACTTCGCTCTCGACCTGCACGGATGATATCTCTACAATGCAGGCTAAAGTGGAGCACCTGTCCGCTGAACTGGAGAGAGTGGATAATAAGTGCGAAGATCTCGAGGCCAGATCACGACGTAACAACGTAAGGATCGTGGGTGTACCGGAAGAAATAACCATCACTAACACAACTGCTGCTATTTCCACTCTGCTTAAAGAGGCTTTTAAGCTGGAGAAAGAGCCACTTCTGGACCGCGCCCACCGCACCCTCCAGCCGAAGCCGAGACCTGGCGAGCGCCCCCGCACCATAATTGCCCGACTTCACTACCATGCGGACTGTGCTGATATCTTGCGGAGAGCCAGAGTCCAACAACGGATCAAGATCGGTGACTTTGTCGTCTCCATATTCCCTGACCACACCTCGAGGACAGCCCGTGCTGCCTTCAATGACGTCCGCCGTCAGCTCCGTGAGATACCGGGGATACGTTTTGGTCTGCTTTACCCAGCGCGACTCCGCATTACCCATGGCGGTAACGAGAGGCAGTTTAATTCACCGGATGACGCCGAGACATTCATTAAGACACTGGTCAAGTAAGGGATCTCTTAACACACCATTATGAACACCTCTGGAACAATTATTTACTCTTTATTTTACTTAAATCCATACACCAAGTTCTGTATGTGGAAGTTGATCTGGTTATAAGTGCCTTGCTCTATATCAATCTCAAGTTTGCAGGAGCTTAACCTAAGTTTACCTAAGTTTAGCTTTCACTATTAGGTCACAAGCTGTTAGCCATATGAATTTGACTCCTTGTGGAGTTAGCACTGGGTTCTCCATCGTTTGGGGATGGGGTCGATGTAAGTGCTATGGGATGGGTGGGAGGGGTTGGGATTGTTTACTGTGTGTTTTTTTATTTTATTTCATTTATTTTTTCTATTGCTTTGTTTCCCTCTATGTCTCTTTCGGGGTGGTGCTTCATAGTCAGTTGTCTCTTTATAGAAAGTCCTCAGTAAATGTCTACCAATACTAGCAATTTAGGAATCGCTCCTGGCTCACCAGTGAAGTTTGTAAGCTGGAACATTAAAGGTATGGGGAGCCCCTTGAAGAGATCCAGTGTATTTGCTCATCTGAAACGACTTAATGCAGACATAATGTTTCTACAAGAAACCCATATGCGCTCCACAGACCAGGTCAGGCTTAAGTGTCCATGGGTTTCTGAGGTGTTCCATTCAAACTTCAACTCTAAGTCCAGAGGGGTTGCCATTTTAATTGGCAAGTCTGTTAATTTCACATCTTCCAAGTGTATAGCTGATGACAATGGCAGATATTTAATTATCTCAGGCACGCTGTTTCATGTTCCTGTATTGTTAGTCAATATTTATGCCCCAAATTTTGATAACCCACACTTCATGAACAAGCTTTTTGAATGTCTTCCGTCACTGCATAATAACCTGCTTATATTTGGAGGGGATATGAACCTCGTTGTCGATCCCAGTCTAGATCGTTCTTCTCCTAAAACGCTGACCGCATCACTCATGTCAAAAACTCTTTCTGACTTCATGTCCAAGAACGGCTGCGTTGACCCCTGGAGATTCTATAACCCCCACATTAAGGAATATTCCTTCTTTTCTCATATGCACAAAGCCTTTTCTCGAATTGATTATTTCTTCATCGATGCCAAACTTATTACCAAAGTGTCATCAGTTAAATATCATCCTATTGTAATTTCCGACCACGCTCCTCTTTCTCTGGATATTTGGATTTCACCGCAACCACGATACTCAACGCCGTGGAGGTTTAATACTTTGCTGTTGTCAGATGACAAATTTAATACATTTATTGCAACTTCAATTGATGATTTTATTACAAACAATCAAAACGACAATGAACCCATCTCTTGTTCTCTGCTGTGGGAATCATTAAAAGCCTACCTACGGGGCCAAATCATCTCTTATTCTGCGCAGTTAAATAAAACTCGTTCTGCCAAAATTAAAGATATATCGTGCAAGATAAAAAAAATAGATCAGCAATTAGCCATTTGTCTCTCTCCCAATTTACACAAAGATCGAGTTGAATTACAGACAGAATTTGATCTCATAACAACTACTGATGCAGAGCACCTTCTTTTACGCTCACGTTCAACGTATTATGAGCATGGTGATAAGGCGAGCCGCCTTTTGGCCCACCAATTGCGTCGTCAGGCAGCCTCACGTATAATCCTCCAGATAAAAGATTCATCAGGCACGTTGCATACCGATCCTAGTACCATTAACTCAGTCTTTGGCTCATTTTATTCTTCTCTATACAAGTCTGAATCGCCATCTGACACTTCTGAGATGGGCGCTTTCTTTGACAATCTCAATTTCCCTACTATAGGTCCTGGTGTTTCAAAAGAACTTGATTCTCCATTAACCTCAGATGAGATCTCCCTCGCTATAAATAACATGCAAAATAAAAAAGCTCCTGGCCCTGATGGATTCCCAGTAGAATTTTTTAAAAGATTTAAATCTAAATTGGCCCCATTAATACACTCGGTGTATAAGGAATCTCTGCGGAATGGTTCTCTTCCTCCCACTTTAAGACAAGCCTCCATAAGTCTGCTTTTAAAAAAAGACAAAGATCCGGATCTCTGCCGCTCTTATAGGCCACTTTCCTTAATAAATGTGGATGCGAAAATACTTGCTAAGGCTTTGGCACGTCGATTAGAAAATATTCTCCCAACCATAGTTTCTGAAGAACAAACAGGATTTATAAAGGGACGTCAACTATTTTACAATGTCCGCACCCTTTTAAATATTATCTACTCCAAAAACACCGCTACGACCCCTGAAGTATTGATCTCACTTGATGCAGAAAAAGCATTCGATAGGGTTGAGTGGGACTATTTACTTACTGTACTGAGTAAATTTGGGCTAGGTGATATATTTATTTCATGGATACGCCTTCTTTATACATCCCCACAGGCTAGTGTTTCCACTAATGGCGTTCAATCTCCTTATTTTACTTTATCCAGAGGAACCCGTCAGGGATGTCCACTATCTCCTTTGCTTTTTGCGTTAGCCATAGAGCCTTTGTCAATATATCTGAGGACCTCAACCACTTTCACTGGGATATCGCGGCTGGGGATGGAATTTAAATTGTCCCTGTACGCGGATGATTTATTGTTGTATGTCTCAAGCCCCAGTAACTCTATACCAGCAATTTTATCTTTTCTTACGAAATTTGGTTCATTCTCAGGTTACAAAGTGAATATTTCCAAAAGTGAATGTTATCCTGTTAACGCTCTGGCATCACAATTGAACCAGTCCGATGTCCCCTTCAGATTGAGCCCCTCTGGCTTTAAGTATCTAGGAATCAATGTAACAAGAACACTAAGTTCCCTTTTCGCTGCCAATATCTCCCCTTTGATGTCTAAAATCAAGTCAGACCTTCAAAGATGGAAGAGTTTACCTCTGTCGCTTATAGGTAAAATTAACACTGTTAAAATGAACATTCTTCCTAAGTACCTATTTATTTTCCAATGTCTCCCTCTATTCCTACCTAAACAATTTTTTAAGACTCTTGATCAGGTTATTTCTGGCTTTTTATGGAATGGAAAGGCACCCAGAATAAGCAAATCTATTCTTCAAAGATGTAGACTTAACGCTGGACTGTCTCTCCCGAACTTCCAATTATATTATTGGGCTTCACACATACACAAGATTTCATTTTGGTCAAAATCAGTGCATCCTCCGTGGTCTAGATTTGAGGCACAGTCTTGTGGCTCATCCTCCGCTATGGCACTACTTACCTCTCCCATTCCCACCAACCACTCTGGACATACAAATAATCCTGTTGTGAGTTCTACTCTTAAAATATGGTACCAATTTAGGAGGCATTTTAAGTTTACTTCTGCATCCACTTTAGCTCCTTTATTGGGAAACCATTTATTGCGACCTGCCTTATCTGACCCCACTTTCTCTGTATGGCATGAGAAGGGCCTGAGGACTTTTAGAGAGCTTTATAAGGATAATACCTTTTGTAGTTTTACTGATATATCAAGGGAATTTGAACTCCCAACATCTCACCTTTTTCGTTATTTCCAAATTAGACACTGTACCAAATCCCTGTTTCCATCCTTTCCCTCTCTACCCCCTAATCAAATATGGGATGAGTTTCTTTGTTCCGATCCCCTTCAAAAGTCACTTATTTCAAAAATATATAACAAACTCCTCACCGATGACAGCTCACACACCACTAAAATCAAGGCTGCCTGGGAGGCTGAGCTAGGTGTGAACTTGGGTGATCACTGGTGGGACACTGCTCTTAACAGGATTCATACGAGTTCATCCTGTGCTCGTCTCACTCTCATACAGTTCAAGGTGCTGTACAGGGTTCATTTCTCAAAGGCACGATTGTCACAAATATATCCCACTGTTATTGACATCTGTGACAAATGTCAAGCCTCTCCCTGCAACCTATCCCATATGTTCTTCTCCTGCCCATTAGTGTTTTCCTTTTGGCAGAAGTTTTTTGAGGATATCTCAAAAATACTCTCACTCACTGTGAAAGTCTGTCCCCATATTGCCATATTTGGGATTACAACAGATACAGCTCGGGGCAATTAGATATTTTGGCATTTACTTCGTTATTGGCAAGACGACTTCTTCTTCTTCACTGGAAATCCAAAAAAGCTCCTTCCAATGCTAAGTGGCGCAGCGATGTCATGTCTTTTCTAAAATTGGAGAAAATTAAGTATTCATTAAGAGGCAGAACCTCTATGTTTTACACTAAGTGGCAACCCTTCTTAACCTTCTTCCAATCTCTTGCATTTTTGGTTACTGATTGATGGACACCCCCCCCCCCCTTCCTCTTTATTACGTATTTATGTATTTGTCTTTGTATTGTTTTAGTATTATTATTTTATTATTATTATTGCTATTATTATCTTGTTGTACCAAATGTATTTTTTATGTGTCTTCAATAAAATATATATAAAAAAAAAAGAAGGCCAGTGGGCCAGACAGTATTTCGGCACTCCTGCTGAAAACGTTTGCAGATGAGCTCACCCCTGCCTGGAGTCCATTATTCCAGCTCTCTGCTGACTCGGGAAGCATCCCTCAAATATGGAAGAAAGCTGTCATCATACCAGTTGCAAAACAAACATGCCCACATGACAACAACAACTTCAGACCAGTGGCTTTGACCTCAATAGTTATGAAGTCACTAGAACGGATTATGCAACACCTATTGGACCCCTACCAGTTTGCGTATAGCGACGGTAGAGGTACAGATGATGCTCTGACCTCTACAACTCACTTTATTCTACAACACCTGGAAAATCCTTTAGCTTATGCTAGATTAATATTCATGGGCTTTAGCTCAGCTTTTAATACTATTCTTCCCCAAATTATGTTAAAGAAGCTCAAACAGATGGATGTGAACCCTTACTTAAAGGTGGGGTAGGTCATTTTGGAGAAACCAGCTTGAGTGCACTAGAATTTGAAAATACACAACTGGAGAAAATCTGACACTTCCTTACAGAGCCCCTCCTCTAACACACGAACGCGCACATGACCAATGAGGGCACGAGATACATTTGTGCACAGATGGAAGGCTGACAGGCAGGTAGGCCATCCAGTTATTTTAGCCGGGCCGGCTAAAATGATTGGTCGTGCTTTTCACAGTACTACGGCTTCCACAGATGACATTTTTTATGGATTTTTTGTCAAAGCACTTCAGATATTCATTGCTATTGGGATGTTAAGAGCATTAAGATATACAGATATACTAACTATGGATGGCATTCATTTGGCCTCCAGTGAGACTGTAAGGAATCTTGGTGTTATATTTGATCAGGATTTATCCTTTAACGCCAACATAAAATCAATTTCAAGGACCGCCTACTTCCATCTACGTAACATTGCAAAAATCAGGCATATCTCGCCTCAAAACGATGCAGAGAAACTAGTCCATGCATTTGTTACTTCAAGGCTGGATTATTGTAACTCTTTATTATCAGGGTGTACCAAGAAGTCAGTCAAGTCGCTTCAGCTGATTCAAAATGCTGCAGTTCGTGTACTAACCAGAGTTAGGAAAAGGGACCACATTACTCCTGTTCTGGCTGCCTTACACTGGCTCCCTATAGAACACAGGATAGAATTTAAAATTCTTCTTCTCGCCTACAAAGCCCTTAATGGGCAGGCGCCATCTTACCTTAAAGAACTCATTATACCCTACTGTCCTACTAGGGCATTGCGTTCCAAGAATGCAGGGTTGTTGGTTGTTCCTAGAGTCTCTAAAAGTACAATGGGAGCCAGAGCCTTTTCTTATCAAGCTCCACATTTGTGGAATCAGCTTCCAGTTTGTGTTCGGGCGGCAGACACTCTATCCGTTTTTAAGAGTGCTCTTAAGACCTTCCTTTTTGATAAGGCTTATAGTTAGGGCTGATTAGATTCAGCCCCTAGTTTTGCTGATATAGGCTTAATTTGTCGGGGGACATCTTACTTCTTCCTTCTCTCTGTCTATACCTGTGTACTCTCATGTTCCGATTAACCCAGCTTCCCCAAATGTCTTTCTTTTTGGTTGTCATACTGATATTTTGTACAAACTGTGAAGTCCACTGAGACAAATGTAACATTTGTGATATTGGGCTATATAAATAAACATTGATTGATTGATTCCATGGAATATAACAAAAAGTGTATCTCGAGCCGGTTTCTCAAACTACCCCACCTTTAATCAGATGGTATCACTCCTTCCTAACTGAAAGACAGCAGCAGGTGAAAGTAAACTCGACCCTCTCTGACACACAGGTCATAAGCACAGGGGCACCACAAGGCTGCATTAGCTCTCCTCTTCTCTTCACACTCTACACAAATGAGTGTAGGAGTCAGCACACACACAACCACATTATAACGTTTTCTGATGACACAGCCATACTTAGTCTACTGACTAGAGACTCAGACATTTCTATTTATAAACTTGAGATTGAAGAGGTCGTGAAGTGGTGTGAGGCGCATAACCTGGTGTTAAATGTTAAAAAAACAAAGGAAATTATCTTTGACCCCAAGTCAGTAGGTGATCACAGCCCAGTCCTTATCAACAGGGAGGGAGTTGAGCAGGTTTCACGTTTTAAATATTTGAGGATTTATTTTGATGCTCAGTTAGGCTGGGCCCATCAGGTGGATCAGGTATGCTCAAAGATAAGCCAGCGCCTGCATTTTCTGCGTCGGCTCAGGGTTCATGGAGTGGATAAATGTATCATGTTAATGTTCTACAGGGCAGCAATTGAGTCTATTATTCGTTATGGCATCACAACATGGTTTGGTAACTTGTCAGTTAAATCTAAATCACAACTCCAGAGCTTTATAAAAAGGGCTGGAAAAAATAATTGGCGTGCTTCCACCATCCTCTCTTCAGGAGATATTTGAGGAGATGGTGAGAAAGCAAGGCCGTAAAATCACACTGCCTTCTGCCCTCGGGCAGAAGGCAGCAACTGTAAATTGAACTGTAAATTGAACAGGTATAAGTTTTCCTTTGTTCCGCTGTCAATCAAGCTGCTGAACAGTCAGAAACAATTGTGATTATGCTGTGTTAGGAGTTGTTGGGAGGTGAAATGTTTACAGTGTAGTTTGTGCAATCGAGAAGGTTAAATAGGGAAAGTGCATTATGTGTAAATAGGTATGGACACAATAGGGATATGTGCAATTTGACGGACACTATGCATAGGTGCAATAGGGAAAGTGCAATATTGATTTGTGTATGAATACAATAGGGAAAAGTGCAATATTTGATTATGTATGAATGCAATAGGGAAAGTGCAATTTGATTATGTATGTGCAATAGGGATATGTGCAATAGGGAAAGTTCTGTACCTGTATGTTTCTTGTTTGTTTCTTTGCCATGTGATATGTGATCTCTGTTCTGTATCTACTGTATGACTGATTGACCTGAATGTTTTATGTGTATTATCTCGATGCCCAAGACAAATTTCTCCTAAGGGAGACAATAAAGCTTTATCTCTTATCTTATCTTTATCTTATTCAGAACAACAATAACTTGTGTCGGATGACATAAGTTAACACATTTTACTTCAAAATGGATTTCAACTAAATGTATAATGTTTTTTTCAGTTCTGCAATGCTTCACTCGTGATCTAATCACACACAGCTCAGTAAACATTGAGACTTTATTTGATCATTTCAATAAAAAAGTAACATTCATATTTCTTAATAAGCACCGTAACTTTCATGATACGTGTTTCTCGGTCATAATCGGTTGTTTCCGTAAATGGCCGAATGTTGTGTCACGGTAAATGTTGAGGCCGCATGGTATTGTGGGACAGCATGTTCTCCTTTCCTTTCGTAAAGGAAGGTCCAGTGTTTCCTAAGCTAAAGGAGGATATAAGTAAGAAGTTTCAAACCTCCTTTCCTATCATCTAGAGAATTCGAACGGCTCTTATCATGGCTGCCACTGAGGTACTTCCGGGTCATTTCCCTCCGTTAGGAAGGTTCCTAAGCTAAACTGACAATTCGACCGCAACCTTGACCTTCCTCTGTCAGAGAGCAAATCAGGACCATAGTCATTGCAGTTTCAGCAGCTGATAATGACGCTGACGTCATTGTTTTATCAGAAACATGGCTAAACAAATCTATTTTGGCCTCTGACATTGCCTTAAATGGTTTTAATGTGTATCGTACCGACCTGCCTAATAAAGGTGGTGGCGTTGCCATTTATGTTAAGAATAAGTTCAGTGTAACCACATTAGTTTCCAAATCGATCAGTAAGCAATTTGAATTTTTAGTCATAAATATAGAAGTGGCAAAGGGTCAACAGGTCATGGTAGTGAGTTGTTACAGACCCCCCTCAGCTGTCAAAGACTCCTTGTCTTCACTAGCAAATCTTTTATCACAACTAGACTACAAGGAAATAGTGCTACTTGGAGATTTTAACTGGGACTGGTTAACTACTGTGTCAGAGGATTTTAAAAACCTTTGTATCTCTTTAAATGTTACTCAGATTGTGGACAGTCCTACTCGCCCTAACATTAAGTCCCCTAATAAATCCTCCCTAATTGATCTTATTTTAACTAATGTTCCACATAAATATTCATCTGTGGGAGTATTTGCAAATGATCTGAGTGATCACTGTGTTGTAGCCACAATTAGGGACACTAAGGTCCAAAAGGTTAAACCTCGCATTATCATTAAGAGAGACAAAAAACATTTTGTGAAGCAGGGTTTTGTTCATGATCTGTTTGATTTTGATTGGGGTAAAATCGATCTGTGTGCTGATGTAGAAACCGCATGGTATTTATTATTATACCATGCTTATTTTTATCTTGGTTTTATGGAGATCATTGATAGACATGCACCCCAGCGTAAATTTAGAGTAAAGGGACGAGACAATCCTTGGTTTTCTGCTAATCCGTCCAGTCTCCAAGGCCTGGGCAAAGGCTAGGAAATCAGGCTCAGAGGTAGAATGGCTGCGTTTTAGGCAGCTAAGGAATAGCTTCACATCGCAAATCAAAAGTGCTAAATCAAAGTACTATCTGTCAGTAACCACAAAGAATCTGAATAATCCTGGAAACTTTTGGAAAGACATTAAATCGTTATCCACCGGCGATATCCGTAATGAGCTACCTCCGTGCATTACCACAGCATCTGGCACTTTATCGGACAGGGCTACTATGCTAAATTGCTTTAATGAGCATTTTGTGTCCTGTGGTTCACTATTTGATTCTGTTACTAACTCTGCTTCTGTGAACACTACAGTATGTGACTCTGAAAAACGTGTGTTGGAAAACCCTTTTAGTTTTACCCCTTTTACTGTTGATGTTGTTCGTGAAGCTTTAACCAAGTTAGATCCTAAGAAACCGGCTGGCCCGGACAACGTAGAACCTTTCTTTTTAAAGATGGCTGCAGATTTTATTGCTCCACCTCTCACTACTCTTTTTAACCTCTCCCTCAGCACTAACACAATTCCAAAATTGTGGAAGTCAGCATATGTCCTGCCTTTGCTAAAAGGAGGGGAGGCCACCTTATTAAATAACTATAGGCCAATCTCTAAGTTGTCGGTTCTGGCTAAGGTTCTTGAACGCTTAGTGAGTGAACAGGTAAAGGTGTTTTTATGTACAAATGACATCCTGTCTAAACATCAGTCAGGCTTCAGAAAACAACATAGCACCATCACTGCCACAATGAAAGTGGTGAATGATATGGCGAGTATTTTAGATAATAAGCAGAGTTGTGCAGCTCTATTTATTGACCTTTCAAAAGCGTTTGACACCGTCGATCATTACATCTTAAAGCAGAGGCTAGCCAGTATAGGCATGTCCAGCCATGCAGTAGGGTGGTTTGTGAACTACCTCTCTGAAAGGTCCCAATGTGTTCACTTTGATGGGCTGTCTTCTGAGTGGTTAAACATAGCTAATGGTGTTCCCCAAGGTTCTGTTTTAGGTCCACTTTTATTCTCTATATATATCAACAGTTTAGGTGAAAATGTGGATGAAGCTACTTTACATTTTTATGCGGATGATACCGTGATGTACTGTGCAGGTCCCTCCATTAAGGAGGTTAGTGTTAAATTACAGGATGTTTTTAACATTATTCAGACTCAGCTCTCTGAACTAAAGCTTCTTTTAAATGTTGATAAAACCAAGGTAAGGCTCTTTTCAAAAGCTAAAAAGACACCAGAGCCTGTTTTAGATATTGTAACTACGCAAGGAATAAAACTTGAAGTGGTTACCTGTTACAAATACCTTGGTATCTGGCTTGATGATTGTCTCACTTTTAAACTTCATGTCAATAACCTGCTTAAAAAGCTGAGGGTTAGGCTAGGTTTCTTCTACAGGAACAAGTCCTGTTTCTCGCTTGAGGCCAGGAAAAGGCTAGTCACTGTGACCTTTTTACCTGTGCTGGACTATGGTGATTTGATTTATATGAATGCACCTGCCAATTGCCTGGTCAAGTTAGATGCTGCGTATCACAGTGCACTGAGATTTGTGACTAACTGTAAAGCATTAACCCATCACTGTAACCTGTATGCAAGGGCTGGTTTGCTTTCACTAACTGTACGGAGGCTCAGTCACTGGTACATTTTTATATACAAAGCCATGTTAGGGAAACTTCCATCTTATATCTGCTCCCTGATCTCACGGAAAATTGTAAGTGGCTACTGCCTGAGATCGAATGCTGTGGTTTTATTAAATGTGCCAACTGCTAGGACTGTCTTAGGGAAGACAGCTTTTAGATGTGCAGCTACTCTGTCTTGGAATAGTCTGCTAATTAAATGGAAACTGAACAATCTGGTGCCACTAAATGTTTTTAAAGCTCGGTTGGATGCTACACAATCGGAAGCTATTGGTATCTGTTTATGTGGATAATTATGTAAATGATGCTGTATGATGTCCTTTTGTTGTTCTATTTATGTTTTTATGTTTCATGTGGAACTACTTGAGCAGGTCTCCCTTGAAAAAGAGATCAATGATCTCAATGGGATTTATCTGTCTAAATAAAGGTTTGAAATGAAATGAAATGAACTATGATCTTGTTTTTTGTTATGCATACCTGTTTCTCTGCCAGTTTGCCTTGATCCCAGGTTAATGACCGGCGTGCCGAAGGCCCCTGCCTCTCGTACCCCGCAGCTGCTGTTCCCGATCATGCAGCCGGCGTGACTCACCAACTGGATGAAATGGTCGAAGGGAATGTGCTTCACCGCCTTGAAGTTAGGGTGCTGCTCAATGCCCTTCTTTCGCATCACACGCACCATCTCCTTACTTCCTGTTTACACAGAAAGATGCGGGTCATTTATTTAATAACATTTGAAAGAGGGAAACAATCTCCAATCCAAGCACGCTTGAATCATTTCATAATACAGTCACAAACAGAAGAAAACATAAAATAACAAGTGAGTGGAACTAACCGGCATCAATGTTAGGGAAGAGGATGAGGGTCTTTTTGTTGAACGATATCAGGGCGTCCAGCATCAGCCCATAGATCTTAATGGAGTTCTGGATGTCAGTGGTAACTGGGTGCTGCAGAGCCACTATGTAGTCTGACTCCTGCACCTTGTCCCCTGCAAAATGAATTAACACCCCACAAATGACATTCAAACATACTCTAAATGTCAATTATTATATTTCCTTCCCTTGACCGTATCCCCATGTACCAAGCCAGCTCCTGATGATATCCATGTAGTCGTCTCTGTGATTATTTGACAGCAGCTTATCGTAGGAAGGGCAGCCAGCCAGCAGGATGCGAGAGTGGTCCTCACACATGGCAATGAGGTGCTGCTCTGCCCTGCGTGTGCAGCAGGCGTGGTAATGGGCCAGTTTAGTGATGGCGTGACGGATTGAGTCATCAATTGTACCACTCACCTAGGCAAACAAAGGGAAGACAGAGATGTAGTTTGTCATTTGGGAATAATTAATACAGCTTTGCACACACAAATGTCATAAAAACATGGGATAAAAGATTGTAAACAAAGCAAAAAGTATCGATTTGTGATTGATTTAATTAGTTCTATGAATCTATGGTTGTATTCTGTACTTTTAGATAGGTAACAAAGAGTATTACTGAATTATAAAAAGGACTGTGTCTAGTGCAACAAAAATAATATACACTACTAGATTATTTAAAGTTAAACTTCTCTTTTATTTTCTCGAAGCCCTGCCTCCTCACCTCTCCTCCCTCCACGTGAAGTATCCTAATGTTCATCAGCGCCGCAGCGGTTGCAAGGGCCAGCGCGTCAAAGCGGTCGCCATGGATGACCAGGATGTCAGGGCTCAGCCTCTGTAGCACATCGGGGAGCTTCACAAGTGCCAGCCCGACACTCTCCACCATGGCTGCCTCATCCTCTCCTCTCACTATGGTGTGGAGCTTGGAGCCGATGTCAAAGTCGTCCTGCTCGATCATACGGAAAGTGTTTCTGCAGAGCGAGAGATAGGGAAGGACAAATTAAGGAAAAACCTGAGTAAATCACAAGACATGTAGGATATTATGGACTGTTATGTTGGCTACTGCATTCCATTAAAAGGAATATACACACTTTTTCTGCTTCCGGACGTCAACAGTAAACATATTTAGTAGGAAGCCATTGTGGCAGTTTGTCATACCCGTAATCATCGATGAGATGAGAGCCCAGCACTACAACCTCCAGTTCAAACTCCTCAGGGTTGTTTTTGATCCCAAACATGATGGGGGCCAGCTTGGAGTAGTCCGCTCTGTTGCATGTTGCTACGCACACCCTCACCTTCCTCTTACACTACACAACACACACATGGTCATTAGTTGTTTTGAATAGAAACAAACCCCTCCCTCTACAATAAATGTTGAATTATTCAAATACAAATTACTACAAAATAACTATTTCACTATTGGGTTCTGCAAGTGTAGGAATATTAGTATGTTTATGTGTTGGGAAAATACTAAATGTACTCTTTCAGTGACAGAGGTGCACATGATATCATCAGGACACACTCTTTCAGGCATATGATAGCTACAGTATATGACACCGATTAACATGGTGATTCAGCCTCTATGGAAATCGGCATATGACAAGCATGATCATTTCGGACCCGGGCCTTAGTTAATCTAAACAAAACATTGTATCCTGCTTTGAACCGGTATTCCTGCATCTTGTGACTGTGTAACACCCTCTCTTGTATGTGAAGGACACTGTTCAGGAACTGGTTGTACCATATGCTCTGTATGTGATGACTGCTTCCATTCTTGTTGTCTCAAGGATGATAAATACATGTATCCTGTTTTGAAACGCGTGCCGGTGATGATTGAGATTTTTCTAATAGTATGTATAATGGCTTTGTATAGTGATGGATAATGTTATAAATAAACTCTCATTTTCACATGGAGCCAAAGACACAAACCCATACCTGATTAATTTCTGCTGTGTTTTTCCTCTCCATCGTTTCTCTGCACCTTTGCATTGTCAGATAGTATATTTCCTAGAAAACAAAGACAAAAGGGGGAGTCAGATCCAGTAATGAGTTTGTAAAGCTAAATAAAATCCATTATTTTCAACACAAAACCCACCCACAGGTTATACTCACTTGGGCCTTCCGAATATTCAGATGCTGTAGCATAGAAAACACAACAAAACGACACTAAAGATGTTTCACATTTTCCGCGCATAACACATGCTGACACATTTTTTCTAGAGATGGAAAACATGCTGTGGGACATGCTTTGGGTGTCAAGATGAAGGTCACACACAAAGGGCAGGACTATGTCGACAAGAAGCCTACAGTACCTCGTCATCTTAACAACTTGTTTCACTGAGTAGACCTACAACAATCTTTGGTATGATTACGATGTTAGCTGATAATGTTACCCATATGACACAAAACTGAAAGGACAGTTTGGTTTCAGCCACAGACTTTTAATAGACCTTTTTCTCAGCACACATTTTTAAAACAGTTTTTACTGATTATATACAATGGTTGGATTTATTTTCACTTATTTACAATTGTGTTTTTCTTACTATGACATGTCAAAATAATATTGTTATTTCTTCTCTTTTCATAGCCGTCAACAGTTTGAACTAGGGCTGCACGATATTGGAAAAAACTGACATTGTGATTCTCCCCCCCCCCGAGATATATATTGCGAAATGAAAACATACAGGAATTCAAGAAAACATACAGGAATCGAAGAAAATACCGTTTTGTTTTTTATTTATTTAAGTTATCAGAGCAAGCTTGGTTAGCAGTGCCAAACTGCCCTGGAGAAACACATGAAACGACTTTATTCAGTATTTTTACCTTTAATCACGGGGTCCGTTTGCTTTGGAGATTTGATTGTGGTTTGCTGTGCATGCAGAGCCTGCATGTCACTCACTCAAGTACCCCTGACACGAGAGCCTCGCAAGTTTTCCTTTTGTAGCAAGCAGCAAAATAATTGTAACATGACGTGTTTGAGTTAATTTGCCTACTTCATATTTTTAAATCGCACGACCTTATTTTGATATACTTGCTGCCGAGAATGCATTATGACAGTTTCTCCATTCGGCATTTAAAATCTCAATCTTGAATTGAATCAAAACCAATCTTCATGTTAAAGGAAATATACAGAGTTACTGAATACATTCAAGCCAATATGCAGAATCACAGGGAACTCAAATTCCAAAGCAGATTGAGTGCTTGGAATTGACCAACTCCAGAGGTTAGATTTAATTACTGGCAGAGCTGCTTTTTACTCCTTTGGACTTCTGGGAATAGGAGTGGAGGGGTCATTGACATCAGAACAAGCAAATAAAGTATATATATAAGAAAATTGAAAACAGGGTTCCCACTGCAGCACAAATGTTAAATCCCACCATGTTTTCCATGGCTTGATCCGTTGCTTACCACAAAACCCTGATGCTCTCAATTTTGTCGACATTTAGAAATTAGGGCACTCAAAAAGAAAGAATAACAATTATGTTTAAATATAATAAAGCCCTTTATCAAAGAAGAGCAAAGAACATCTGAACTCCGTAAATAAAAAAAGGCCTCTGTTTAAAAGGACCCTATATGTCATGTGAGTGCAGCTGTTAAAGAATGCACCCATACACAACATGACATAGTTAAGCACCCCGTGTCAACCTCAAAAGGTCACAACACAGTAACCTAGTGTTCTTCAAGTTTAAAGCTTCTTCCTGGAGCACAACCACTACTCTTGCTCTTTGGCTAATGCCTCCTTCTCCTTGTACATGTTTGAACGTAAAGTATTTCTTGTGTTACCTCTTGGTGGTGCTACCAAACCAACATCCTTCAGGTTAGAAAGTACACTGCTAACTTCATTTTACAGATCCTTACTACTCATTTGGCTAGTCAGCTGAAGCACATTAATTGCTCAAAGAGCTGTGGAATTTTCTTTGAAACACTAGTTTACACTTAGTGACTGTCACCAAAACACAATATGTGTAATTCTGAGCCTAAATAAACATGTTTAATTATTTCATTCGTCAAAAGAATGTACTGCAAACTTCCCACAAAGCACTAGTAGGTGAAAGGGAAACTGTAGCAATGCAGTGGGAGTCACCGACTCAGGAAGGAGACACAGGGTGAGCTGGAGCTTTGATGTCAAACACTGATGGTTTATTAGGAGCTTCGGCCGGAGAATTCACATCACAAGTCCAAGAGCCAGAGGTTCTGACTTCACGGTAGAGTTGCCACGTCAAATCTCAAGAACACTAGAGGTTCTGACTTCACGGTAGAGTTGCCACGTCAAATCTCAAGAACACTACCCCAGACCCATGTATTTAGCTAGTTCGGAGAGAATAATCAACATTGTGCATAACAAGATAGAAACATAACACCTCAATCAGCTGACGTCAACAGGCAGGAACAGGGAGACAAAACACTGAGAGCACAGCAGCCAAGGTTACAGGTGCGTGTGCTCAGTCAGGACAGTTTGAACTGATAAACTAGGTCAAAGTTATGGACCTTGGAAAATGTTTCCCCAACAGTAGGCATTACTTGCTGCGTTATAATTAAAATGATTGCACTGGCAGTTTAACGATGTTTTGCATTATGTACAGGTGAAATCACTCACTCAATCACTTACTGAAATGGTGAAAATTGAATTTGACCCAGAGAACAAACGCAGAATGTACCCAGAAAAGCTAGCAAGCAATCAGTGGCACATCACAAGCAGACATCCTGGTTTTTAGTGGCATGCTGCTCATAAACTGAAAAATTACTTAAAACAAAATATTAGCTACCGTGGAGCCCAGTATGGTTTTGGTGATTTGCAGGTGAGCTGGCAGTGCACATAGCTCTCTTTTCAAAACGGGACAATCTATATATTAAATGTCCTTGTTTTTTTGTTGAACCTTCTCTCTGGATCCCTCTAAACCTTTTCTAACAAAACATTGTCCTTTGTTGAGGAGCATTTACCAGTATACGTTCGTTTACATAAAATCTCATTGTACAACTTAACTCAGCTACAGCCCGACCACAATAGACAATACATATTATTTACCTAGTCTTTTTTCTTCTTCCAGTCAGTCATTAGAAAATATATTCAGTGCTGGTTTTTCTGATGATGTTCTATTAATTCCTTAACCCTCCGGTATCATTCGATTGGACTACGCAAATTAGTCATTCGAGACAAAAATGACCACTGCAAAATGCTTTGATAAAAACATTATATTAAAAGGTTTTTTTCACAACTTCTTTGGGTTCAATCTTTAAAGCAACTTCCGCCCTAATAAATTTTTTTAACCCTTTAAATGCCATTTTGAATACATGAAACCGCTGTTTTTTTTCATGATGAAAACAGACAAAATTAGTTATTTTCCAAAAAATACATATCTGGGGACTGGCTCTTTTTTTTATAACAGTCTTGGATATGTCAAAGATTAGCAACAAAATGGATTTTTTTGCATTATTAGTTTTTGCACAAAATCAGATTGAACAAAAAAGTTACAAATTAGTCATTCGGGACAAAAATGTCCACTTCCAAAAACTGCTCTAAAATGACAACAGATTCATATTTTTTGAAACTTTTTGGGGTTAAATCTTTCAATCAACTTCAGTCCTGATCAAAAATACCAAATGTCAAATTAGGTTCATGATTTTAACCCTTGAACTGCCAGTTTAAAAACATGAACTTGCGTTTTCTATGAAAAACAGTTATTTTCCATATGATAAATGTTGGGGGGGGGGGGGGGGGGGTCGGCTTTTTTAGCCGCTCGCGGACAAAAATGTCCCATCCACTCCCATTATAACCACATATTTTGATCTCTCCGCCATACCGGTATAAAATCATGCATTTTGTAATGTCAGGGTTTTTATTTTGTAGGAAAATAGTTAAATTTGTCCTTTTTACTGTAAAAACCAGATGTGACATTTTACCATTGAATTACATTCTTGTCATTTCTTGGTTTCTTTGCCTGTTGTATAATGGGGCCCTGACAGCCATTGGAATACATGTATGCAACTAATATGATGTCGGTGTGTTGGTATGGATGTGGAAGAGTGGTATCAGCTGAGAAATGTGTGTGTGTGTGTGTGGGTGTGTGTGTGTGTGTGTGTCTGGATGTACAGTGTGTGTGCACAGAGACAATATACAGTAGATTTGGTTTACAGCAAGTCGCAGTTTTCGCCTCATATCTTTCTTTCTCTCTCACTCCCTCATTCCCAAACTCATACACACTCTTACATATTAAACCTCCTTATACCTTGTATGTGTGTGAGTGATTGTGTGTGAGAATGAGACAGGAGTAAGTGTGCTCTCATGGCGTTTTGTTTTTCATTTGTGCCGTTTCATGTGTCTTTGAGGTAAACAGATGTATGATCTTGACCCAGCTTGACCTCGATGTTTTGAATTGTTTGGAACTTCAAAGTCCTTTGATAATGTCTCTTTAGCAAACAGACATACACAGCCATACATATACTCCTTGAAGTAAATAAAAACACCTGGCTGCAAAGCCAAAGCTTCAAATATGTGTCGTTTGGCTGGATGGTCATTTCATTCCTGTGATACGCAACAAGCAGTAAGATGAAGAGGAGCTTCTCTGTGGGACAAGAGGTCTCATGCAGCCCGTAACTTCAGCTGCAGGACTCATCCTCTGAAACAAACACCCTGAGAAGGAGAATCTGGTGTGGATCTGAACTGTGCTTGAAAGGAGTCAGCACAAGGATAAAACACTTTTTTGCCAAATAGTTTGCCAAACAGTTCATTTATCAGATGGGGGCAGAGAAGAAGGAACAATTCTGCCCCGAATCCCACGTTGATACAGAGGAATCGATGAAGTCCTTTGCTGAGGAGGTTGAGGAGCTGCTGAGGAACTGCTGAGGAACAACAAGATGGTGATGAGGTTGAGATGTATGAAGGACTACAAAACCTTTTAGAAGGAAAAAGCCTGATGTTCACTAAAGTGCTTAGTGATTCCCTCCTCAATCACACCACAAAGGGGATGATAGCACCAGAGATTGCCACAGGAGTAACAAGAATATTCGTTGCGCCGCCACGTGAAGCCATGCTTAGAGAAATGATCAGATGCTTGTGGTGGAGTCTGATCGTTCTTCGTCTGACCCTTCACCTGAAAGTGGAGAGGACACAGAGGATCCCATCCGGTAGCTGCGCTACATTCCTCTGCATTACATTCCTCTGCACTACATTCCTCTGCACTATCCTATCCAATGTTTGCTCAAACATCTGTGGCATCAACATCCCTCCAGTTTGCCACCGAACGTCCCCCATGCAGGTGTGTCATGTCGACAATACTGCTGATGATCTCAGGGGTAAAGAATAAATCAAAGAAGGATTCCACGTCATGAATTCTTATTTATGCCACTCGTAATGGCATAACGCGTGGGCCCTGAAACCAAACCTCTGGCAGCAGGAATGTAGCGCGACGTTTCCTCGTGAGAGGGAAACCAGATTTGAAAATGTTTTGATCTCCACCCACTG
Organism: Harpagifer antarcticus; assembly: GCA_902827135.1. NCBI lineage: Eukaryota > Metazoa > Chordata > Actinopteri > Perciformes > Harpagiferidae > Harpagifer > Harpagifer antarcticus. The sequence continues at coordinate 1,778,608 of CADEHL010000848.1, read as the reverse complement.
CCATGACGGACACGATCCTCCGGATAGGATAGTGCAGAGGAATGTCGTGCAGCTACGGGATGGGATCCTCTGTGTCCTCTCCACTTTCAGGGGAAGGGTCAGACGAAGAAGGATCAGACTCCACTACAAACTCCACATCAGATTCTCCTTCTCATGTTTGGCAACAAAGTGTTTTATCTTTGTGCTGACTCCTTTCAAGCACAGTTCAGATCCACACCAGATTCTCCTTCTCAGGGTGTTTCTGTTTCAGAGGATGAGTCCTGCAGCTGAAGTTAGGGGCTGCATGAGCAGAGACCTCTTGTCCCACAGAGAAGCTCCTCTTCATCTTACTGGTTGTTGCGTATCACAGGAATGAAATGACCAGCCAGCCAAACTACACATATTTGAAGCTTTGGCTTTGCAGCCAGGTGTTTTTATTTACTTCAAGGAGTGTATGTATCACTGTGTATGTCTGCTTGACATTATCAAAGGACTTTGAAGTTCAAACAATTCAAAACGTCGAGGTCAAGCTGGGTCAGGATCATACATCTGTTTACCTCAAAGACACATGAAACAGCACAAATGAAAAACAAAACGCCGTGAGAGCACACTTACTCCTGTCTCATTCTCACACACAATCACTCACACACATACAAGGAGGTTTAATATGTAAGAGTGTGTATGAGTTTGGGAATGAGGGAGTGAGAGAAAATGAGAGAGAGAAAGAAAGAAAGATGAGGTAAAAACTGCGACTTGCTGTAAACCAAATCTACTGTATATTGTTGTCTCTGTACACACACACACACACACACACACACACACACACACACACACACACCCATACCAACACACCGACATCATATTAGTTGCATACATGTATTCCAATGGCTGGCAGGGCCCCATTATACAACAGGCAAAGAAACCAAGAAATGACAAGCATGTAATTCAATGTTAAAATGTCACATCTGGTTTTTACAGTAAAAAGGACAAATTTAACTATTTTCCTCCAATATAAAACCCTGACATTACAAAATGCATGATTTTATACCGGTATGGCGGAGAGATCAAAATATGTGGTTATAATGGGAGTGGATGGGACATTTTTGTCCGCGAGCGGCTAATGTGTGACTTTTTTGTTTAATCTGATTCTGTGCAAAAACTAATAATCAACCAAAATCAATGTTGTTGCTAATCTTTTGACATATCCAAGACTGTGTTAAAAAAAAAAAAGCCGACCCCCCCCAACATTTATCATATGGAAAATAACTGCCTTTTTGTGCATGTTTTTCATAGAAAACGCAAATTCATGTTTTTAAACTGGCAGTTCAAGGGTTAAAATCATGAACATAATTTGACATTTAGTATTTTTGATCAGGACTGAAGTTGATTGAAAGATTTAACCCCAAAAAGTTTTAAAAAATATGAATCTGTTGTCATTTTAGAGCAGTTTTTGGAAGTGGACATTTTTGTCCCGAATAACTTTTTTGTTCAATCTGATTTTGTGCAAAAACTAATAATGCAAAAAAATCCATTTTGTTGCTAATCTTTGACATATCCAAGACTGTTATAAAAAAAAGAGCCAGTCCCCAGATATGTATTTTTTGGAAAATAACTAATTTTCTCTGTTTTCATCACCAAAAAAAATCAGCGGTTTCATGTATTCAAAATGGCATTTAAAGGGTTAAAATCCTGAAAATGATTACATTTTTGATATTTTCTATTAGGGTGGAAGTTGCTTTAAAGATTGAACCCAAAAAGGTTGTGAAAAAAACTTTTTAATATAATGTTTTTATCAAAGCATTTTGCAGTGGACATTTTTGTCTCGAATGACTAATTTGCGTAGTCGATTTGTTACACAGTGAATTAAAGACCGATTTCAGAAATTGAAATTCCAAAATAGATCGAGAAAATAGCCTTGTTACAAAAAATCAGGCCGTTTGCACCAACGAAACCAAAGTTATTGCAAAATGAAAAGTGAAAAATGACCCATATGGACAAAAACGTCCACAGTGATACCGGAGGGTTAAAGAACACACTGCTCTTAAGTTTTACTTCTGTGAGCTCATTACTTTTGTTGATTGTCTTGGTTGAATGCAAATGTTATGTTGTCAAGTAATATGGTCTAGTTCTGCTAATAATCCCAGTAATAAGCAGACATGAACCCTCAGAAATAAGGGTCAAAAGGTTAAGATCTGTTAGGTTACCACACCTTCAATTGCAAATGTAAGAATGCCACCTTAAACACAGGCTATTTCAGTATAACTGTGATGTTTTCAATGTAACAAAAGCACCTTTACTTAGTGTGTGAAAAAAAACCTCTGGGACTAAATACTATACTTTACTCTGACTCTTATGTAGCACACCGGTGACTTCTATTCAAGCATCACAAGACAGCATCAGTAGCCAATGTTACGGTACGGGGGCAGGGACGCATGCAGAGAGCAAAGGCAATAATGGCACAGCAACAAAGACAGCAAGACAGACATTATACACAGAAATAAAATAGAGATAAGGATGGACAATGATACAGGAAGGAAGAGTGGGAAGGTTAATAGAGAAAATATGAGAGCACTTACATGTGGGTTTTGGCAAAAAGAAATCAGTTGCTTTTCCATAGTACGGTATGCCTCTGACAATTCTCAGCTAATAATACATCCGGCTCCTCTTCAAATCCCTCTATCTTTTTGTTCTCCCTTTAGCTCAGACGCATGAGGAAATAAATTGGAGTGCATATGCGAGCCAGCAAGCAAGCGGAAGAGAGGAAGAGAGGAGGAGAGAGGGATAGGGTGGCACAGCCATACAGCTGGGGGAGGGGCTGCTCCAGATCTGGCTGAAAAGCTTGTGATTGGTTGAATAGAGAGAAGAATGAACATATGGCATCCTGCCAGATATCCAACATACCATTCAAAGTCAATATTACATTTATATATATATATATATATATATATATATATATATATTATAATAGAACAGCTTCCATTCTTCTGGGGAGTGTTTATGTGCATTTGTCAAACCCAGCCTTGCCAGATAGAGAAGCGTGATTCTTCACTCCACAGAACACGTTTCCACTGCTCCAGAGTCAAGTGGAGGTGTGCCTTACATCACCCATTCTTTCACAAATGTTTGTAAAGGCAGACTGCATGGCTAGGTGTTTGATGTTAAACACCTGTGGCAATGGGACTGAATGAGATACCTGAATTCAATGAATAACCATTTACGCCAGAGCCTGTTTTTCAGGTCTCAGGCTCGAAAATGACATTCCCAGAACAATGACTATATCTTCACTTCTAAAAGGGGTACATTAATAATCTTTTTTCTCAAAGCAATTATAAACCTGTGAGTCAGGATCAATATAGATTTTTTTATTCTAAAGTAAATTCAGATTGAACAAAAAATGTAAATCATAGTGTCCGTCCAAAAGAAATACATTACTTATAGTGAAAACCACCCTTGAATGATGGGATAGTAGCCAAAAAACTGTAGGAATCTAAACTATAACATATAATAAGTACCATGTATCAAGATTGGAAGAAGAAGGTAATTTGGGTGTATTTGCGATATCTCTGGAACCCATCGGTCGATTTTGGTGATTGACACCTGTTTTGAACCGTTAAAGCCAATAGAATCGAGGGGAAGTTCCTAAATCCATCTAAACATTACCATTGGTGAAGAGAGTGATGCGCAGCCAGCATGCCCAAAACGGGAAGCTGGGTTACAGCTCTATGAACTCTATATGAAAACTCAGTTTTTGACAAAAATGTTATGATGGATTATTAGTGATAATTTCAAAGCGACAGAGACATTGGATTAACTTTCAGGAGCGTTATTATGCGTTTTAATGCCTTTGAACCATAGACTGTATATATAAATGGACGTAGTGTCCGTGACGTCACGGTTTCTGCAGAGTTGCTGAGAAGCCCTTAGTAGGCGGAGTCGGCCGCTGCCGTCTCGACAGTGACGTCAGAGCCTAACTCCCGCCTCCTCCAGCCTGATCCAAATAAGGGCAAAGAGGCGGAGCCGAGGCGGCATAAGATAAGTCCGATATTTAAATGAAGAATACTCCACCAGGCACCAACACAACAAACACGTCCGAGTTCAAGTTGTGTTCCCCGGATCAGCCTTGCAGCTGAGCCCCTGGAGCTTACTGAGCTAACGGCGCTAGCAGTCACTGCAGAGACCTGTCACTCAAGGTGACCACACCCTAATTTATGCAAAAACGTTAAGACCTAATATAACTCAAAGGGGTGCGTTATAAAAAAATTCACTCCCCAATCCATTGTCATGAAGGTGGAATCTAACTATATCCAGAATATCTTTTATTGCATCCAGGGGTAGAAAGATGTTTATTTCTGCTGTAAAGTTGGGCATTTTAACATGGGGGTCTATGGAAATTGCTCCTTTCTGCAGCCATCCCCTATCGGCCAATAGATGGACTGCAGTTTTTGGCACTTCCTTATGGGCTTCCCAGCTCTGCCCCAGAGGTTGCCGCTTGCATTGAACACAACTTTGATCAGAAAACAGCAAAGGTAAGACACATTTGCCTTTTATGGATCTAGGACAATTGGTTGTGTGAATATGCAATGAATAGGTCTGAAGAAAAGATGTTGGATTGCCTTGAGTTTAAAACATCTACTATTTTTACAGTTTTGATTTTAACCTTGCAGCATTCATGCATCTCAGCCCCCCTCCGCAACAGTCCCTGTTTGTGTGATGCTCCAGTGTGCATTATACAGTGTTTTCTCATATAAAGATGAATGGAGGTGTGTTACTACTTATTCTCCTTTGAATGCACATTGTTCATTCGTACATGAACTTTGTTTGAGCACTTGGATTGTTATATGTGCACTTGGATTGTTATATGAGCCAGAGTAGAATATTTTTTCGCCGGTCAACATGTCCGTTAAAGTTGAAATCTTACGGACAAAATTTGAAAAGTGCCGGTCAAAGGTCTTCTTTGTTATTTATTGAGCTTTAAAACTAATTGATATGATTCGATATTAAACAAATTAATTATAGTAAATTAACTACATTATTCAAAAGTGTACAGTAACTTACAATAACACGGGAATAATAAACGGAGCGCTCTCTCCCTCTCCTGACAGCCCGTCAGTATCATGCAGCTCGCGGATCAGTAATGAGTGACCCGACAGTAAAACTAAACATATCTATAACTAGTTTAGGTAGTTTGAGAGGTAATTAAAATAGCTACGTGTGATATTCTAACCTGAAGTGTGTGTTTTGTCCGCTCACCGCTGCAGGTGATCATGCAGAGCTGCGTGTCGACTCGTCAGCAGCAGCTGATCTCTCTCTCCTGTCAGATTAGACTTCACTAGCGTTTATGTCCATATCGATCAGATCTAGCTAGTTCTGGCTAATGATAGGACTACCTGCTTATTAAAAGACGCCTAAACAATAAGCGTCACTATGCAACCGGGTGAGGCCGCAAATTATAGCGCAGCATTATGCATTTGTTTACATGCCCACCGGAACCCCGAGGCATTACCAACAGATCAACGCACAATCAACCCATACAGGACATCTCTTTCTCCACATTAAGTGTTAGACATTAGAATTGACTATTCTTGTCTGTCACATACTCTTTTGTCCGTCACATAAGTGACGCAAGTTGCGCAACTGATGCGGTATTGCGCTAAGGTGAAATTATTTTGACCGGACACTTTGACCGGAGAGAATTAGATTTGCCGGTCTTCAGCATATTTTACCGGTCATAGTCTGGTAATTACCGGCTAACGGGAACTCTGATATGAGCACTATAAAGCCCTTGGACTAACGTATTCATCATACCAATGTTAATAAAAGACTCTTGACCATAATACTTGTATTGGCTGAGTAAATGGCCCTCCAACAATTACAGTTACGATCAGTCCTTCCAGAGCTGCACACTGGCATCGACCAATACAGATAAGCCTACAAAACGTAACTAATTGTTACTTACAGACTGCACCATCTGCATGCCTTTATTTCTCAATAAGCAATGTACATCTCACTACATTTGAATATCGTGGAAAAGTTTATTAATTTCAGTAATTCTATTTAAAAGTGAAACTCATATTATATAGATTCATTTCACACAAAGTGAATTATTTCAAGTGTTTATTTGTTTTAATTTTGATGATTACGGCTTACTGCTAGCGGGAAGAAAAAAAAATTCATTGTCTCAGAATATTGAAAAAGGTTCAGTATTGTAGACTCTAATCAGCTATCTCAAAACACCTGCAAAGGTTTCCTGGTCTCTCAATCTGGTTTAGTAGGCTACACACTCATGGGGAAGATTGCTGACCTCACAGTTGTCCAGAAGACAGTCATTGACACCATCCACAAGAAGGGTAAGCCTCAAAAGGTCACTGGAAAAAAAGTGTGGTAGGAAAAGGTGCACAAGCAACAGAGATGATAGGGTTGTCAAGCAAAAGCAGCCCAAAAAGCTGGGGGAGCTTCACAAGGAGTGGACTGAGGCTGGAGTCAGTGCATCAAGAGCCACCACACACAGACGTATTCCAGGACATGGGCTACAACTGTCGCATTCCTTGTGTCTTGCCACTCCTGAACCAGACAACTTCAGAAGCGTCTATGGGCTAAGGAGGAGAGGAAATGGTGTGTTGCTCAGTGGTCCAAAATCCTCTTGTCTGTTTATTTTATTATCTTTTCTTTTTAATGACTGATTTTAAATGCCATTGTCTTAATGTCTTTAGTTTTTTGGAAAGCACTTTGAATTGCCTTGTGTTGAAAGGTGCTATATATATATATAAATAAATAAATAAATAAATAAATAAATAAACTTGCCTTGCCTTGCCTTGCCTTGCCTTGCCTTGCCTTGCCTTGCCTTGCCTTGCCAGATTAAAGTAAATGTTGCATTTCATTTGCCATGTCATCTGCTGGTGTTGTAGCACTGTGTTTTATCAAGTCCAAAGGGCATGCAGCCATCTACCAGGATATTTTAGAGCACTTCATGCCTGCTTCTTCTGAAAAGCTTTATGGAGATGCTGATTTCATTTTCCAGCTGGACTTTGCACCTGCCCAACCTGCCAAAAGTACCAAAACCTGGTTGAATGACCGGATCCGGACCGAACTGCAAATCAATCCGGACCGAACCCTGTGTCCCATTATAAAAAAAATAAAAAAAAAATTGTAAAAAATAAAAATATAAATAATTTAAAATTTAAAAAAAAATATGATTCTGATGTAAATTAAAGTTGACCTATTATGCTATATTGTAGGGCCATACCTATACAAATATAGGTCTGTGAAGTTTTTTGCTTAAAATACCAAACAGTTCACCCATTTTAGCCATGCCTCATACTGCTCATACCCCTCTTGCAGCCCTGTTAGAGAAACGCGGATTTTGGGTCCTTAGCGTGAAAAAAAAAGAGGAGGCGGAGCTAATGCCTGATCAGAATTCTACCGGAGATAAAGTTAAATTCTGTTGTAATAAAACGCCATCCTGTTCTTATCCACATCAAGGATTATTTCTGAAACAGTATGGATCTCAAATGCTTTTTCTCTTGCGGGTTTATCACAAGAGGCGCATTCACACCGCAGTACTTTTCCCACAAAGGTTCATGAGAATTTAGTTCATGAGAACTCTTTAGTTCTCATGAACTAAGTTCAGATCGCGTTCACACCGGAATAAGTCCCTGGGGGTGGATTAGGCAAATGAAGCCGCTAACGTCACTTCTTCTTCTTCTGCTTTGGGTTTACTGGCAGGCTACAAACAACTTCACGGTATATACTGCCGCCAAAAGTCCCCGGCCGGAAGTCCCCGGAGTTGGGGACTGGCTTCAGTAAAAGCTGCTGGGACTCCCAGCAGCTTTTACTGAAGCCTTCCGAATAAATCACCAGAATGCCGACACCTCCTCATCTCCACCGCTCCCATGTTTTATTTTGTGTTGCCATAAGTTAGTCTCTCTGCGTTTCTGCGCTGGGCTAATGCTAATAATGCTAATGCGAGGATAATAAAATGGCGGCTTCACAAAACTTTTTGGGAGTTTTACGGGGCGTGGTTTGCAATAGCAGGGACTTTCGAGCGGGTAAAAAGGTTCTCATGAACTAATTTTAGTACCGGCTCTTTTTTGTGTGAACGCGACAAAAGAGTTCTCATGAACTAAGTTCTCATGAACCTTTGTGGGAAAAGTACGGCGGTGTGAATGCGCCTAAGGTGAGTTCCTTTTTTGATTTCCTGCTTTTTAAAACACATGTGCTCTCCAGTACAGGTTAGCTCTGAGTGTTAACGAGGCTTGCTAATGTAAACAAAGATGAAATTACGTCCAAAACACGTCCAAAACACGTCAGGCATTGTTTCTGATAGCAATTTTCTGTGGGTCCGCTGCCGATTTGACGTCAGATTGGCAGCAAATCTGTATCCGCTCGTTGTACCCCTGTTTCTAAAAGATTTGGGTACAGAGGAAAAGAGAGCGGGTTTTATTTTCTGACGCTGCGTGAGTTCCCCGACGCACATATTTATGTATAAAAGACATCACAAAGTGCATTTTGCAAGATAGGTTCCCTTTAATGTATATTGTCTTGTGTCTGATGCGTTCTGAGAAGGAACGTGCATATATTTACTTGTGTGCGTCACACGCATTTAAGTTAACCACAAGTTTACCTTGACTTTCTAATGCTTCTAATTCCATTTTTGCCGAGGTTCAAGGCATTGGCTACAGACAAACAGTGCCATTTCTCCCACTAGTTCAAGCCATGATACTGTATGTATGTATTGAATGTCTGTGTGTATACAGGGGCGCCGTTTACCGACAGGCAAGTGCTTGGACCAGAAGGGGGCCCCCAAATAAGGTAGTTTAATCCAATCCAACTTTATTTATATAGCACTTTAAAACCTCCTGACCAAAGTACATGCATAGGTCGCCGAAACTGCTTCTTAATTTCAGTTTCGTTGCTCCGCTCCGGGTGTGTGAGGGGGGGGGGGGGGGGGTTTGAGTACCCCTGCCATAGAGAATCACCCTGGGCTTCTATCACACCTCAGCAGTGCCACAGGCTGATCGCCTCCACGACACGCCGTATGGATGCAGTATTTCGTGCAAAAGGAAGCCCAACCAAGTACTGAGAGCAGAAATATGAACATACTTCTCAGAAGGCCAGCATTTCTGGATTTAAAATCCTTTATTAAATTGGTCTTGTGTAACATTCTAATTTTCTGAGAAACTGAATTTGGGTTTTAACCATGAATATTTAAAATAATTCATTTTTTGAATAGAAATACTTAAATTAAATCAACTTTTCCAAGATATTCTAATTGCTATGATGGGCTGGGTGAGATTCCATGGCTGATTTTTAGTCTCGGTGTTCCGGATTAACTGGTTCCCCGATCAACTGGTTTACAGAGGTGGGGGGCGCGGCTTCTTCTGTCGTTTACAGAAATCTTTTGGTATATTTGTCTCGGTAGGAAGACTTTGATGCACATTCAGTACCAGTGTGTGAGGTTGTAGTTACGATGGAGATATCCGGACGCGAACAGCGGGGACTACAAAAAGAAAAACGAGTTGACTGGGGATGTCTGTTCAAAACGTTGCAAGCTCCAATAAATAATTTAAACCAGCTATTGTTGCCAGACTTATTACTGAATATCGTTCCTAATGTGATACCAAGTCCATCTGAGACCTGTGTACACCTTCAAACAGCCTCCAAGTGAAGCACACGTTGTTTACTCAGAGTTTGAAAGCAGCATGGAGAAGTCTTCAGCTGTGAACTGTAAACTGTGATCCTCTCAGGTAAACCTTCCCCCAGCTTAAACTGTGTTACGACTTCTGTGGCTATCTACCAGCGATCATGTTTAATATGAAAGACTACACACACATTTATCCCTTATATAAACAGTATTCTGCAGCACTCATCCAGATAAGATGTGACTGTTAACTCGTTTTGCAAAGATAGCAGCAGAAATGTCATTGCTGCATCATGTGCAGGTAGACATTAAAATGCTGATGGGTCATTAATGTTTGTCTCGGCAAACAATATTAGGAATCCTCTATTCAAACATAATAATTCAGTGTGCATCGACATGAAAATAACAAAAAAGTTCATGCTGGACTCAAACAGTGTCCCAACAGTAAAAATCACTCGGGCCATGCGCGTTACTGGTGCGCCACGGATCTACACAAAGTATTACACCACCACACTTTAATGTCTTAGATGAACCTTGTTAAAAAGTTCCAGAAAGATGCAACCCGACCATCATTTATAATGTGAGCGAATGTATCTACACTTATAATATACATATTATAGTAGGCATTTGGATAAAAGCGTCAGGTAAATGGAATGTCATGTAATGTAATTGAGGTGAGTGTTTTGAACACACTTATTTAATTTATGATTCTCCATAAGGTGCCATGTTGAGTTGTGGCGCACTCATAACGCGCAGGACTTGCGTGATTTTTGCTGTTGGGACTCGGGTTTGAGTCCAGCATGAACTTTTTTGTTATTTTCATGTCGATGCCCAATGAATTATTATGTTTGAATAGAGGATTCCTAATATTGTTTGCCGAGACCAACATTAATGACCCATCAGCATTTTAAAGTCTACCTGCACATGCAGCAATGACATTTCTGCTGCTATCTTTGCAAAACGACTTAACAGCAGGGCCGGACTGGGACAATAAGTCAGGCCGGGAATTATACACCCAGCCAGGCCACTACCAGTTTTTTGTGCCATTTTGCTGGATTTATTTGTCAATATTTACAGCGTTGCTGCCCATAGTGATAGCCCTAGTTGAAATCTACTACCTAATAATAAACATATGGACATGGGTTATTTTATTTAAAAAAATGTGCAAATCTATTTAGGAACCTATTCATGTGAACATATTTTAAGTGGGGGTGGACCTCAAACCCTATAGGGGGGTCCGAGGGCATGCTCCCCCGATAAGATTTTTTTTTTTAAATGTTGGACTTAAATGCATCAATCTGGTGCATTTTGAGGGGGAAATAAAGAGACTACACCCATATGAAACAGAACTGTATACATTTAAATAATCATAAAATCATAAGAACATGGCCATAACCAATAACATACCATATCCAATATGAAAAAACATTGAAACTTATATATTTATTTGTTTTTGGTTCATTTATAGTTGTGAGTGTGTCTGTGCTCCTGAATCAGCCTCTCCTGTCTCCCTCCTCTCCCCCTGCTCCTCTTTGAGGCAGCAGCAAAGACTAGTTTTAGCTCTCAACAAGTTTTAAAAGTTTATCTTACCTTTTCTCACCTAGTTAACATTGTATTTGTATTATTCATGCATATTTTACTAATTGCTCCCCCCTCAAATGGAAATATGTGTTTACATAAATGGTGACCAAACCGTTTGAGACCCACTGAGAACTTAGACTAAGTTAACTATCTAGATTCTAAACACTCAGAGAGTCCTTTACCTCACCTGAGCTGTAGTTATCTCTCAGTCTGACAGCAGAGGACTCTCCCCCCACCATGTTGTTGAAACAGCTCCTTATATCCGTTAGCGCAGCTAGCTAGCACCAGATGCTAACAACAACAATACACGTAACCGGTGCACGCGCTTTCTCTCTCTTGCGCCACACACACACACCCTCCCGAGCTTGAATTACACACAGACCAATCGAGGGCATTAGTGTATGATCTGTATGAAAGTGGCCATGTCGGCAGGCCACATCATGTAGACAGCCAGTCACCCTCTGTGAGGCAGAGTCAGACCCACATTTGCGCAGCGTTGCGTTCACAATACGTGTAAAAAAAAATCCTCAGGCCAGCAGGCCACTTAACAGGCCAGGCCATCGGGAAACCTCCCGGTCCTCCCGATGACCAGTTCGGGCCTGGTTAACAGTCACATCTTATCTGAATGAGTGCTGCAGAATACTGTTTATATAAAGGGATAAATGTGTGTGTAGTCTTTCATATTAAACATGATCGCTGGTAGATAGCTACAGAAGTCGTAACACAGTTTAAGCTGGGTGGGTCCCATTTTTCCCTGGGGGAAGGTTTACCTGAGAGGATCACAGTTTACAGTTCACAGCTGAAGACTTCTCCACGCTGCTTTCAAACTCTGAGTAAACAACGTGTGCTTCACTTGGAGGCTGTCTGAAGGTGTACACATGTCTCAGATGGACTTGGTATCACATTAAGAACGATCTTCATTAATAAGTCTGGCAACAATAGCTGGTTTAAATGATTTATTGGAGTTGCAACGTTTTGAACAGACATCCCAAATCAACTCGTTTTTCTTTTTGTAGTCCCCGCTGTTCGCGTCCGGATATGTCCATCGTAACCACAACCTCACACACTGGTACTGAATGTGCATCAAAGTCTTCCTACCGAGACAAATATACCAAAAGATTTCTGTAAACGACAGAAGAAGCGAAGGCCACGACCCCCACCTCTGTAAACCAGTTGATCGGGGAACCAGTTAATCCGGTGTTGTGTCACATTATGCCTCCCCGTCATAAAATGCCCCCCCCCCCCCCCCCCCAAAAGAGGTTTCTATGAATCCCACCCTCAAGCATTTTTCAGGGTATGGTTCTAGGACTGGTACCAATAAATGGAGCACGTTTCATGAATGTCACACTTTTACTTTGTACGCATATAATAATATGCTGACAAAGACTATGTAACATTTGTAAACATATATTTTGATTATTAGATGACAACTATGTAAAATTAAATAATACATTTTAAAGCACGTTTATACAGACAGGACGTAACAATAATGATAAAAAGTTAAAGTTAAACCAGAAGAATCAAGACTATACCACTAAACAACTTTATTATTACCATTAATAAAAACCCTGAACGTTTACTTTTCGTTTTAAACATCGTTTTAAGGTGTAAACCTATGGTGTAAACGTGTCATTTAGAGGTGTAAACGTGTCATTTAGAAATGCGCGTTCCCGTGACAAGGGGGGCATTTCATGACTGGGAGGCATAATGTGACACAACACCGGAACACCTGCGGCTATGAAAAACCCCAAACTTCCTGACCTTTTTTCTTTACGACACGTTTGCCAAATTACTACAGAGTTTCCGGGTGAATCTCTCCATAATGCGCATAAAGTTTAAAATGTTAATTAAGTCCCGTGTCGCCAGTGGAAAGCCACAATGCATTGCCAAACAATTTGCTTGTCATGTAAAGAATGTAGCCTACGGGGGCAAACTTTACATCGCTCCGCCTTTTTGTCTTTGCCGTATGTTACTGCATCTTATTATACATCCATGCATCTGACTTTAGCTACAAACTTATGCTAGGCAGCGTTAGCCTGTAAACAAGACCAGCAAACAACAAAACCATTGTTGACACCATCAACGCAGTGTTGGATCAACAACAGTTGATGAACGTTGTCCAACACATCCTCAGATACTGTCTGAAAAGGTGTAGCAGTGACGTTAGCTGCTAACCTCACAGTTAGCAGAAGTTATCACTCCCTCCGTTCACACAGTCCTGTGGTTTCCCACATTATGACAATTACCTTGAACTATTCAGGGACCCTGTCTTCATGTCATGCAGAAACCCCGCTCCGTGATGCTTATGTCTTCTCTTTTCCCTCTGCTTATCGTTTCCAGCGGTTACTAGCCAACTTTACCGGAGCATCTGGAAACAGGTACTGGAGGGTAGCATCATCAAATACGGGCGGACCGCGAGGATGAAACCGGAAGTGCGTGGTTGGGACCTTCATAATAAAACCAATGGAAATGTATATTATATATTATGTGTCATTAGAAAATACATATAAGAGTTTTTTTTTACGTTGTAATTCGTCAATATGGAGCATATTTTTTGGAAAATACGGAATACGAAAGGTTGTGTTAAAAACAGTACTACAGCTTCCACAGATGACATTTTTTATGGATTTTTTGTCAAAGCACTTCAGATATTCATTGCTATCGGGATGTTAAGAGCATTCCATGGAATATAACAAAAAGTGTATCTCGAGCCGGTTTCTCAAACTTACCTACCCCACCTTTAATGTATGTAAAAAGTAAATACAAGTGTCTTATAAATGAAAAGCAGTAAAAGTGCAACATTTCCCTCTGAAATTACGTGAAGTAGAAGTACAAAGTACCAACAAATGGAAATACTTAAGTATAGTACAAGTACCCCAACATTAAGTAGGCTACATTACTTGAGCCTACTCACATTTACATTCCATCACTGCCTTATGCCAGCCAAGAAGTAATTTAGAGCATTATAACATATACATTCAATACATTCTGCTGCTAGGCAAGGCTGGATTTACTGATAGTGCCTGGGGTAAAAAAATGATTAATTAGCAAGTATTCCTCCCAGTCGACATTATTTCTGAAATACAAACTAAACCTAGGTTTGCTGAACCCAAGTTGATTTAGAAATATCGTTAGCCTAATAGCATAATTGCCTAAGTCATTTTTTGGCCAAATTGTGATATCTGCCTAACTTTACTCTCCTACCACTGCTGCATCACCCTGCCTTATTGCCTATGTCCACAGCCTATCAGAATGCATTTTAGAGTCCAAAATCACTATCTGCCTAAGTCATCGCTTTGACTTAGGCATTTTTGCAGGGCACTTTTCCTTGTTTTCCAAAAACATTCAAATATGACTTGGGCAATTATGCTATTAGGCTAACGATATGTAAAATGCAAGCAACATATATTTTGAACTTCATATCTAAACACCAATAACATGCCACGTTTATGTTCCTAATACTTGGTAACCTAGCGTTTCTAAAGTAAGTATATTAAAGTATGTGTATTTATTTTGTGTATTTACATTTTCTATATTTATACCCTGCTATATTTGAGATGCAAATAATAATAATGTAATTTACTCAATTGTGCCATATACTTATTTAGATTTGTGTAATACTGACGATTGTTATTCCATATTTGATTCCTTTTTATTCCATTCCATTTCTATGTAAACACTGTTATATGTTATACTATATTTTTTATATTTTTCTAGTTCTCTATCTGTGTTTTACATTTTTGTTTTACTTTTATGTATGCACCTGCACCATGTATGCATAAACCTGTTTCCGATTCTGATATGTTACAGATTCAGATTTTTAAAAATAAAACATTCTTATGAGTTAAAAAATATGAAATGAAGTAACTGCTTCCATGTTATTGAATTATTAATTTATGTTCTTGAACCTTGGACAAAAGTGGTTTTGCTTTATTTTGGCAAGCTTTTCTCTGCTACACACGCACCCAGCTTTTTCAGGAAACCTGGCAACAACATGTAATGCACACCTGGCAACACTGAAATGCATATATAGACATAGACTTCATACACAAATTGGTTGAGAACAGATTTGCATATTCTGATAGTTGAGGCAGTAAAAAGGGAACATTATGTATGAGGAGTTAACCATTTTTCTTTTTACTGTATTGTAAGCCATGTCCGTATGGTCTGATGTATTTATATATGATATGATGATATGAATGTCAAAAAATAGGTCTTCCAGGTTACACTAAGGGGTCAAAGAAGCACTTAAAACACACATCTCTCTGTTGGGGCATTAAGCCAGTATGCAAAGATAAACACTCACAAATCAATGGTCAAAAAGGGTGTTTCACAGCAGCACCAGTGCAGAGCAGTACACCACACAGACGTGGTGGAAGTGGCAGCATCTTGTCTCAGCTATTTAAACTGTGCTGCATTGCAGGGATGTTCCCCCCACAACCATGGCTGCAGTTGCATAAGATCTGACGGCATCATGGTGGTTTGGAGAATCTCTGAAAGGGAGATTGGTGGGATTCACCCAGGAAAAAGGAAAAGTTAAGAAAGAATGAGACAAGTTAAATTAGGATTAAGAGCCAAATGGAAAGACAGAAAGAATGAAATAGAGATGGGAGCAGCAGATAGCAGCCCTGACAGATTGATTGTTGGGTGTGTGTGTGGAGGTTGAGTAGAGATGGGGTAAGGGGGGTGGCCTGAGGGATGAGTCAAAGTGAAGAAGTGATGTGTGTGTGTGTGTGTGTGTGTGTGTGTGTGTGTGTGTGTGTGTGTGTGTGTGTGTGTGTGTGTGTGTGTGTGTGTGTGTGTGTGTGTGTGAGAATAAGTGATTTGTGTGTGTGTGTGTGTGTGTGTGTGTGTGTGTGTGTCGCAGTAGGACGTGCACAGAGACTCAAATGCACTTGTTCTTCCCCTTCCACTCTCCTCCTCCTACCGCTCAACCCTGAGAGATGAAAAAAAAGAACAATGCTTTACATTGCTGTGTGTACGTGTGCTTGTGTGTGTGTGTATGTCTGTGTGTATTTCTTGAGAAATGCTCTTGGCCCCTATGGTATACTTCGCCGTATACAAAATATTGCAATACAAGTTTTAGAAGGTGGGTTGGGTAGACTATAGCAGCATATTTTACACACCTGCTTTCATAAAACTAATTAAAAATAACGACCTAACACATTGTATGAGTATGACAGGAACTATTTTCAACTGTCTATATGTGAGCCCTACTTCCCTCAGAAGTATGACTGGTTATGCTTTTCTGTGCTGACCGGTTATGCTTTTCTGTGCTGATTGGTTTCTCGTATTGTTGCCAGGTTTTTCCATTTGTTCTTACTATAGAATCTGTAGATGATCTTGAACGTATGGTGTTGCACTTCCTTATCTTATTCCCACCACTGTGTATATCATTTTACCCTTCACTAGACGCAACTGTACAGTTATCCTTCTAAAGGTGCTCAATAAAACTGCACAGTGTTATCTTCATGAATGAAGCACGGCCTTCTTTACCCTTACATGCCTAAAGTCAGTTTCACAGCAGCTGTGGAGGGACAGAGAAGGAACTGAGCCATTTTCTGTGATGCATTTAAACAGAAAATGTATCCAGGGCTTGGCTGCACTGAAAGGGCTGCACTCCACTGCAGTCACTCACTGTGTCTGAAATGCAGTTACTATTAATGGAAAAAGTGCTCAAACAACATCTGGCAAAACTTGCGTAATCTAAAATTGCCAAAGAGCAATACAGACATACAGGAGGCTTCACTTATTAACATAGTTCCATATTAGGCAATATGTATACATCTTGATTCAATAAGGAACACCATCTGCAGTAATAATGATGGGAGGAGGAAAAGTAGGGCAAATAATAAAGAGGGTTTGGAAATGGGTTACATGGTGTACACAGATCTAATTTGTTCACAATGTTGGACTTGTTGCTATAAGTAATGTGGTTTTGACGTTGTCCAGAAGCAGACTCAAGGCTGCCCTTCAGGAAATAAAATATTTGTTAAAGTCTGTATATCTTAAGGATGTCTTGGTGACTTTTCTTTCTTCTTGAATAAATGCAATAGCTACACATAAAATGTTACTTTTTGTATCCCGAGTGTGTTGAATGTCAATCTCATTATATGCTGAAGGTCCTCTGATATTGAATTAGCTGTATTTAAAATAAAGTGACAGCAAAGCAAGGAGTGAAGGTTGACAAATTACTATTACAGAGTGATTAAAAACAAAATCATCAGCTTGGAAGTAACATCAGTCCTTATGTGTTTGTTTTTTTCTAATAAGGCTACAACATCAGTTCTGGAAATATCATAACTGTTCTTGACCATCTTAAAAACGTCAAAATCAAATCAAATACAAACGTTTTTCCTCCATTTATTATACCTAAGTGTTACCAAGTAAAAAGAAAATACTGCAACAGCACCCAGCACCCCTCCCTACTGCTCATGTGATGCAGATTAACCACAAGGCACATATTTTTTGTTCTTGTTTCCACTCCCCTCTCTCCCTCTCTCCCTCTCTCCCTCTCTCCCTCTCTCCCTCTCTCCCTCTCTCCCTCTCTCCCTCTCTTACACAGGCAACACACACCTAATTGTTGCAGCCTCATGTAGAATCCACAATTGTAGTTTTTGTTTAAGTTTGTGGTGCAGAGAGCAGTGGCCCAGGAGATGAATTGGCCCCTATCCAGTACCAGTCCACACTCCCTTTTTTTTGTCCGATCGGGCACGTGAACCGGCGACCCTTCGGTCTAAAGCCCAATCCCCTACAGACTGAACTACTCCCGCCCCGCCTTTGGTCACCACACTCACCACTTCCTAACACTGTTCTGCTGCATTATTGATGAAACCATAAGGACTCACTGAATAAGCTTGCCAATACAAGGACACATTGTATTTCACACAGTCTTGTTTTTTTTAATGAGAATTCCCCACAGTGTTAGATGATGTTAGGACAGTGTGGAAAATGAGATACACTCCTCCTTTGCTATCCTCGAATGACATTAACAACATGTTTATTATCACATATGATTGTCAATATAAACTCTCAACTCAGTAAAACTATCATCCATTTTTAGAGGTAAAAATAAGCTCCACATTAAGACCATGGCATAGAATGGGGTGTGACTGCTTCCTTTATCAGATCAGATGCATTTCATTGAGAAAAGGAACCTAAATGACTTCAGGGGAAAGTTGGTTTAGTTGCAAACTCTCACCCCCCAGCTACCTTATCTGCATTGGGAGAAGATCGGTATTATATCAGGTGCTAGTATGTGGAAAATATGTTTTAGAATGTGCTTATACCCACTAAGACTTTTAGTTAGTTGTTTCCCGTGCGGTGTGGCGATGTTGACTTCAGATGCAGTCATTTCAATTAAACAATATCTTGGCACACCTCAACAGGGACGTGCACAGATTTTGGGGGGCGGGTGCTCAAGCGAGAAAAAGGGCACTTCCCATAATCATTTATAAAAAAAAATGTAAAACAAAAAGTTAAATATAGTTGACCAATTTATTTGAATACCTTCACACTCACGCAATTGTTTAATACAATTACTGTTTAAGGGCATCGTTTTTTCATGTACTTGTTATAATAAATTCACTCAGGGAATTCCCTCCACCCATATGACCAAACTATTGTTCCATCACACCATGCGTCATTTTCTGCTGCGCTCGTTGCACTTCTCCATGTTTCCACAGAGGGGCAGCAGTGTAACCACCAGTGTGCTGCTGTCTCACTGCCATCATCATGACTGCAATGCAAGCCAAGGTCTCTTTTCAAGGGCACACATCATATCTGCAAAGTCACATGTAAAAAAAGAGAGAGGCTGTATGGGCGTTTTCAGCAGGAGCAAACCATGTGTGAAAAGGCATGCTGCATAAAAATAGCTGGAATAGTCCACACTGTAAATATTTGAGGTTTTAATTTATTTGAGGTTTTTTTGTTTTACCACTCTTGCGGGACGACATAATGACTGCTACTTGTTTTGATTTTTAATAGGGCAGAAGAAAGATTCCTGATTGCGTTGTGAAGAATGATGCATCGTTTTCATATAGAAAGTGTGTTGTACTTAGGTAATGTGCAGAAGAGCCATCATAACAACCCCCCCAAGCCTTACCTTTTTATAGCCATCAAATATGCATGGCTTCTCTGAGAGTACATGTAATGTATTCACAGATTTCTGCTGCACTGCAAAGCGCGCCATATCAGCACTTTGTGTATGTGTGTTTGTCTCCAGGACAAGACACAAAACATAATCAATAAACACTGATTCATTGTCTCTTGGAAGAAGGGAGTAACAAAGGAGAGACAGAGGGAGTCTGTGGGCGGCATGTTCTGTGTCTGTCTGAAATGTGTAGCTATTTTATATTATAGCACAAAATATTTCATAAAAAGTTGTTTTCAGAAACAACTTTTTTCACACACTACTCAAAACATATTATTTTAAACAACAAAAAACTGATCAAGTTCAATCGTGGTATCATGGTATTTTTTATACTGTATATTTACAGTATATTGCTACAACAACAGCAAAATACCATGATGCTAAAATGATGTTACATGAGACATTTGTGAATTACTGTCTCCTTAATAAAATATTAGGTTTGATAAATATATCAATGTCACCTTTTACCCAACATGGTCTTAATCACAAAGAAGGAGGTACATTCATATCAATCTTCAAAGCCTCACATCAGAAAGCTCAGAGTGACGTCACTGACTCCACCTCTGGTAAAGCTGTCCCGCCACCACACTTGTTATCACCTATTTGCAAACCGCCTTTACTATAACCTAAAAGAAGGAGAACTGACCATGGCAACGGACATATGGGGGAAATCCACACACATGGATACACACACACATCGACACGCCTTTTTCATTGGACGTGAGCCCTGGGTGGTTATTGTAGGACTGCAGTGTCAGCACAATCTTTATCACAGAAGGGATGGATGGATAGTGTGCATGTGTGTGTATGTGTGTATATGTGTGTGTGTATGTGCGTGTGTGTGTGTGGATGATTGCAGTTCATAAAGCAACTAACTATGACCCATTGAGTATTGATCAATGCACAGAGGTTCACTTTAATTAGAACCACTCCCCATACACACACACATACACACGCACGCACAAATGCACTCACACACACACACCCGCACGCACACACACACACCGTTACATTCTCAGTATTGCTGATGCAGTCTCTTTCCGTGTGGTTGATGTTCACTATTATTCAAAGACCCTGCAGCTAAATTGGTTAATGAATGCATGTGATTGATGGTTAGATTGATACACATTTACTCTGTTCTAATTCCTGCAAATGTGGGCCTACATTTGTGGCTTTTTTTTATGAAGCTATTTTGTTTTTATTACCTTGTTTGAAACATTTTGTTTAGGAAAGCACAAAGATAGATATTTAACATATCATTATTATCACTCTCAGGAACATGGGTGCTAATGTGACTAGTGTATGCTGCCAAGTTGGACAACAGAGGGTTTTCTAATTTAAGGTACATTGCTTTCAGCCAAACACTCAACTTCTAATTAGGATGACTTCACAGAACACACACACACACACACACACACACACACACACACACACACACACACACACACACACACACACACACACACACACACACACACACACACACACACACACACACACACACACACACACACACACACACACACACACACACACACACACACACACACACACACAAACACACACACACACACACACATACACTCTCCTCTTTCTTACTAGTTGGCTCTCTCTTTGATGCTTCCATGTTTAAAGAGGCCACACACACAAACGCAGAATGTACACGCACACAATTATATGCGCCTATTTGCACGCACACAAAAACACAAACACACACACAAGAAGGCACTCTAAGCTTGCGGTGGTGAGTGTCACATTTCATGCATCAGTCTCCATGTTGGCTGTTCCTCGTCTTGTTGTTTTCTTTTCTCACCTGAAGTCTGTTTAGCTCTGAGGTCCGTCCAGCTTTCTCTGTTCAAACACCCCCACGTTGGACATTTGAAGTATTCTTTTAACACAGATACAAACGATTTATCTTTTCAAGTCCTGTCTTATTTGTCTGTCCAGCCTTTACTGAATAGCCATAGAAATATCAGATTTGGACTGAAAAGGTAAAAGTCATATTTCCTTTTGCTAACAGAAAACCACACCTTCCCTCGAAAATAACAATTTTACTGCAAACAAAGTCTGCTTAAAAATTAAAGGATGTGTCTTATTTCCACACCTCTGAGTTTCCTTTTTGTGTAGTGAATGTACAGACAAGGCATTCTCATCCATCAGTCAAACTGTACTTGTTCAGCACCTTTTGTGTGAATGATTGCAGACAGTCGCCTCTCGTTTACCTCAAAGGAGCATCTGTTTAGACAGAAACGACCTGTCAGAAACCCGGCAGGAAACTGCCTCCAATGCAGTTTGTCTCCTCAGGCGAACACAACACTTTGGTCCTGATCCCACTCTCCATGCTTCCTTTGTTTCTCTTTAGGGGGGATGAGAAGGCAATATCCATTTATAACAATAAGCTAATGTAAGCATTCAAAGCAGTCTATGAGCTAGCATTGATTCACTGACATTTGACCACATTACCATTTTATATTTGATATACATCATATGTTGTCATTTAAGCTGGTTAGAGATGATGAGCTATGCTTGATTTGCCAACCGATGATGTTATCTCTACAAAAAGATATCTGCTTTCATCTTGGCTACCGGACAATATATTTGTATGGGTATAGCATTCAGGTTTGTAGTCCAATAGTGTTGACCAATCACAGATGAGCAGGATTTTGAATGCAGGTCAACAGTGTGATGAGCAAAAGAGGCGAAACAAATGGGTTGTAAAGCAATCTCAGAAACCATCGGCTATCTTCTGACTCTTCAAACAGGGATGGCATTTAATTGCAGATATTTCATCTGGTTGTTATCTTTGTCTTTTTACTCCAAGTCCATTCGCACATCTCAAGTTGCTATGTAAACGATAACCAGAGCACATCAAATCATTTTTGCATGCTAGCTACACTGGAACGCCGAAAATATTAGCAATGGCCAACAAAGTCTTATCATCTTCAGATTGATAGCCATTAAGGTTCCACGATGATATCAACCATCTACAGTAAATTGAGTTTTTGCTCTGTCTTTCCATTTTAAGTGCCAAATAAAAGTGCTAAACATTCCCTGTAAGATACGTATTAGAAAGATATTCAGGGGATTGAATATGTCCTAGCTGGCAGCACTTTGGCAATGATTTGTTCATAAAATGTGATGATGTATTCCCTCTAAAGATATATAGGTAAAGAGGACAAGGTAAATCTGTTTTAATCTGTGGGAGTTGTGTGGTGCAGTGGGTTGTGCGTTGGTGTTCGGGGTCACAGGGGTCACAGGTTCAAACCCCACTGCAGTCAGCATGTCGTTGTGTCACTGGGCAAAACACTTCACCCTAAATTGCTCTTGGGATTTCCCACAGTATTGAGTATGTAAGTCGCTTTGGATAAAGGCGTCTAACAAGGGACATGTAATGTAATCACAGTGGCTGTATTTGACCTAATGAGTGGAACTAGGGCAGGAGAGTCCCATCTGCATAACAAATGTCAAACCTTTCGAGGTGTTATATCATTTTGCATTTTCTCAGAGAAATCCAAATCTCTGCTCTTGCTGTCCACTGCATTACCTTCAGTACATGCTCATATTTGGCTGTGTGGGCGTGAATCCACCTCCCTCGTACGGTCACGTTCCTCTCTTCCCTGCATTGCTCCGTGACAGTTCTACTGCACTAGCTTTCTAGGGCACGATGCACTCCGCTCTGGATGCTTTCCAAGTGTGCTTGTCGAGGAGAGTGGGGGGCCCAGCCTCCTGCAGTATTGTATTGCTATTTCAAACAGGTACAGGGGAAGGTATAGAGGAGAGTGAAGGCAGCAAGGGGATTTGCACTGCACACACCCTACAATCAAAGTGTGTGGGAAACACAGGCAAACACGGTCTGCTGACTGGGCCACCAGAGGACACAAACCTGCTCTGAGATGGAGAGGTCCAGTCCTGTTTTTCCACTGACAGGACAATTATACCCGCTGCACTGTCACCATGCTTTGGCTCAGTCCCCAAGATGTGCCCTTTTTTTCTTTTTGTCCCACTTATGAAAGCAAGGTAATGATATTAGATTAAACACATACAGTAACCTCACAATTTTATACCTGTTTTTGTCACTCCTCAGGTTTTAAACAGAAGCGAGCGTTATTTCTTACTGGAGTGTCTCCAGTTGTCACACTGAGCTGCTTCCCTCACCACACCTTCGGCCTGCTGTTAGTCCTCAGCGAGCAAATGATCTCTTGACACCACAATATGGCAAGCTCTGTTGTCATGTTTGAGTGAAAACCACGTAACTCAGCATTTTGTGATCTCAATGTGGAGTTGAACGATCAGTCTAAATTCTGATTTGTGGGCTAAGATAATAGATTGCAATTTAAACATTGATTGATTGATTCTAAGACAATTAGAAATGTGCTGTCTCAGTACAGATCTGTGCCAGGTGTTCCTCCCTCTTTCCTTTCAAATAAAGATGAATTCAATCCGTCTACTTGTCCCCTTGCAGTCAGGATAAAGAGAGTGTAGCATAGATGTAGTGTAGACACATGGTAGTTTAATTCTCTTGGTTTCAATGATCGGGTATGCAATTGAACTACAAATTGTGTGTTTTGCAAAAGACACCAAAGTTGTCACGATCTGTCTTTATGGTGTTTTGTCTTGTCTAGATCTGTTTTTGGTTTTCTGTCTGCGTTGTGTTTTGTCTTGTTTTAATCTGTCTGTGGTTCCCTGTCGTTAGTTTCCCTGGTGTGTCTAATTTACCCGATTGTGTTCACCTGGTGTCCCTGTGTTTTCTCCTCCCTCCTCACCTGTGTCTTGTTTGTGTGATTAGTCTTGTGTGTATTTAAGTTCTGGTTTTTCTGTCTGTCTTTGTCGGATCGTCTTGTGTCATGACTAGTTTGTCGGTGACGGTGCGTCCACACAGCAGCTTTAGACGAATCTTCCAACGCTTCCAACGCTTCTCTGCCCATTGACTTTGAATGGGGATGACGTCACTTTGCCTCGCTTTTCGCCGAACTGCATTGTGGGGGAGCGAAGATTTCCAGGATTTCCAGGATTTTCAGGATTCAAAAGTTGAGCAATGTTCAACTTTTGAAGCTGAGCTGGAAGCGTCAGCCAATCAAATCCCGTTTATGCAAATCTGACAGTTCAAGCGCTAGCCAATCAAACCGCGTGCAAGCTGGGAGAGCCAGGCCACAGTTAATTTCCTCATATTCCAAACGAGAAATGACGGTAGCAAATCACCCGGTTCTTTACGACCAGACTATTTACCGGGATACAAACCGGAGGAACCAGGCATGGAGGGAGGTGGATGAAACTGGTAGGTTTTCGCCAGTTTGGGGAGTATATATATATATATATATATATTGCTCGCATAAAATCCCTGGGGTTTTTTGCTTTGTATGTCGGGGGCGGGAGATTCATGTGATTGGTTGTTGGTCGCGTTGCTCGCAAAAAATCCCCAAGCTTTCAGACACGCCCAGCTCCAAGATTTTTGAAAAGCTGCTGTGTGGACGTACCGGTTTTGTCTTTGTTAGTATAGCCTTGAAATAAAGGAATTTTCACGTTAATCTGCATTTGGGTCCTACCTGCTTCACACACCGTAACAAAAGTTAGATACAGATCTACATTTTTGAGCCAGCAGAGAGGCATAAATGTGGCCGCAACAGACCGGGTTAGGCTAATGGATTGATTGCAGGCTCTACAGGCCTCTTAAAAAGACCCTGCATTCACCGACGTTATAAAATAGTCAATACAAGAGGCGACTCAGGAATTGTGAATAAAACCCTGACAACCAGAGGTCGTTGAGCATACAGCATCAATGAACAAAATAAAGTATTAGGCTGATTGGTACAGTACTGTGCGAGATTAGCCGCGCCAGACGCACACATATGCACATGACAGAACACATTACTTCGGCACAGGCTGGAGGAAATAACAATGTTAACTAATTTACCGAGTGCACATTTTGGAGATATAGGGTTTCCATACGCTGACTGAGATATGCATAATGTGATTACATTGAAGAAGCGCATGGAAAGTGGCTATTTGGGGAGTGATGACGGTTTCACATTGTAAACACATCTCTGTTGGCTTTTGCTCCAAACATATTTTATGTTGTATTCTCTCGCCATTAGGACTTTTATTTACAATTGAATTGGGCTTTTACATCCAACTGTGTGAAGTACCATACATATTCTGTATTGTTTTTAAACATTACCACATACACATTGAAGAATTCTTCACTTGTAGCATGAAACACCTTTTTAATGGAGAATGGCTCAATTGCTTTCGAAAGCTATAAGAGGTTTACATTTTTTAAAATAAGAGATGAAGAGCCTGCTTATGATTATGTAGTATTTTTGTTTTGTTTTGTTTCTTCAGGATATTTCCAAGGATTATGTTTAGACTTTGATGCCAAATGATGTGCTGAAATGTCGTAAAAATACATTTATTTTATATTTTTAGCTTTGTGTCATTATATATTTCTGCACAGTTTATTTACAATGCACATACAAGTTGGTGTCCCATGTAGTGGCAAGAAGATGTGTGTCACACCTGAAAAAGCTATAGAGTCAGCTGGGTAATTGGATTTGTATTAGATTTTAAATTCATAAGGTCATCGTATAGTATGCTGTAAATCCCAGAGGCAGTCAGTCAACCAGTCAGTCATTCGGCCTTTCAGTCTGCTCATTGCATGAATCCATGGAGCTGTGATGCCTTTACGCATTGCAGCAGTACACACCTCCCTCTGTCTGGGACTTCAGAGGTCCTCTACGGGTTGATGGACGGACACACGGACACACACACACACACACACACACGCACACACTTAAATGCAAAGCCCCCTCCTCCTTCACCCACTCCCTTCGCCTCGTCCTCCCCCTCTCTCTGTGTCTCGGAGGACCTCAGAGTGCAGCAGGGATGATGGACAGCAGACTAATATCCAAGGCTAACCGCTCATCCCCTCTGACTTGACAGCGTAGCCTGACAGAGGCCACTGTGCCCTTCAGATGGAGGAATATGTCCCACTACAGTATAGAGGAAACTCTGTAGACAATACAGCTTGAAAGCATGAGCAAAGACAAGGAAGCCTTTGGAGTGAAATCATTAATATTGTAATCTGTATGTGAAATAAGAATACTGTGCCTCTGCATTCCAGACAAAGATATTTGAAATGTTATAGTCATGAAGTCCCTAAAAGCATCACACATTTTCCACCTCACTAAATAAAGAAAGGATCACACAATCATTGTCAAACAGTTAAAAAAGCACCCACCGTTGTCATGCCACATACAGTGGGGCAAAAAAGTATTTAGTCAGCCACCAATTGTGCAAGTTCTCCCACTTAAAAAGATGAGAGAGGCCTGTAATTTTCATCCTAGGTACACTTCAACTATGAGAGACAGAATGGGGGGAAAGAATCCAGGAAATCACATTGTAGGATTTTTAATGAATTAATTGGTAAATTCCTCTGTAAAATAAGTATTTGGTCACCTACAAACAAACAAGATTTATGGCTCTCACAGACCTGTAACTTCTTCTTTAAGAGCCTCCTCTGTCCTCCACTTGTTAATTGTATTAATGGCACCTGTTTGAACTCATTATCAGTATAAAAGACAACTGTCCACAACCTCAAACAGTCACACTCCAAACTCCACTATGGCCAAGACCAAAGAGCTGTCAAAGGACACCAGAAACAAAATTGTAGACCTGCACCAGGCTGGGAAGACTGAAACTGCAATAGGTAAGCAGCTTGGTGTGAAGAAATCAACTGTGGGAGCAATTATTAGAAAATGGAAGACATACAAGACCACTGATAATCTCCCTCGATCTGGGGCTCCACGCAAGATCTCACCCCGTGGGGTCAAAATGATCACAAGAACGGTGAGCAAAAATCCCAGAACCACACGGGGGGACCTAGTCAATGACCTGCAGAGAGCTGGGACCAAAGTAACAAAGGCTACCATCAGTAACACACTACGCCGCCAGAGACTCAAATCCTGCAGTGCCAGACGTGTCCCCCTGCTTAAGCCAGTACATGTCCAGGCCCGTCTGAAGTTTGCTAGAGAGCATTTAGATGATCCAGAAGAGGATTGGGAGAATGTCATATGGTCAGATGAAACCAAAATAGAACTTTTTGGTAAAACCTCAACTAGACGTGTTTGGAAGAGAAAGAATGCTGAGTTGCATCCAAAGAACACCATACCTACTGTGAAACATGGGGGTGGAAACATCATGCTTTGGGGCTGTTTTTCTGCAAAGGGACCAGGACGACTGATCCGTGTAAAGGAAAGAATGAATGGGGCCATGTATCGTGATATTTTGAGTGACAACCTCCTTCCACCAGCAAGGGCATTGAAGATGAAACGTGGCTGGGTCTTTCAGCATGTCAATGATCCCAAACACACCACCCGGGCAACGAAGGAGTGGCTTCATAAGAAGCATTTCAAGGTCCTGGAGTGGCCTAGCCAGTCTCCAGATCTCAACACCATAGAAAATCTTTGGAGGGAGTTGAAAGTCTGTGTTGCCCAGCGACAGCCCCAAAACATCACTGCTCTAGAGGAGATCTGCATGGAGGAATGGGCCAAAATACCAGCAACAGCGTGTGAAAACCTTGTGAAGACTTACAGAAAACGTTTGACCTCTGTCATTGCCAACAAAGGGTATATAACAAAGTATTGAGATTAACTTGTGTTATTGACCAAATACTTATTTTCCACCATCATTTGCAAATAAATTCTTTAAAGATCAGACAATGTGATTTTCTGGATTTTTTTTTTCTCATTTTGTCTCTCATAGTTGAGGTATATCTAGGATGAAAATTACAGGCCTCTCTCATCGTTTAAATGGGAGAACTTGCACAATTGGTGGCTGACTAAATACTTTTTTGCCCCACTGTATATTTCAAAAATATTCCCTCTTGATATACAAGAACCTTGAAAAGGTGCTTTTGATTTGTATCAGAATCAATTTTTACTTGATGTATGAATCCTTTGTGCTTTTTTGGGACAGTATTGTGTAGAAATGTGCTTCAGCCTGCAAGGGAGCGGAACACAATAAGGCTTATCAAGGAGGCACTTCCTGTTACAATGTTGTTGTTGTTGTTGTTGTTGTTGTTGTTGTTGTTGTTGTTGTTGAATTAGATACAAGAGTGGCATCTTAGACTAAATCTATACTCCTTTTACAACCCTTTATCTCCATACGGTTCACACCCAATCAAAACGTGTAGCATGTATAGTGCAAGGTTAGTGTAACCCTGCCAGCTCTGTTTCAAGGACATCTGTGGAATTATCTTGACAAGCCAAGAAGCGTAAATCAATGACAGCTTGCAGTGTGTTCATCCATTCAGCTGTGGGAAGGGTTAATTTCAAGGAGAGAACTTGTCAATTACCCACTATGTGTCTAATACTGTACGTCTAATACGTCTAAATTATGCAAAGAGGAAAAGGATTTAGTAAATGATGAATGGAAAATGCTTCAATGCCTAATGGATAAGGAAGCAGTCAATACTACCTGCGTTGCATTGTGTTCACTTATCTCCACTACTCTGAGCCAGATTGTCATATGCATGCTAAAGTAACCCTAACCCCGACACCAAAGAAGTAATGTATATTGCAGTTAAATTTGCATTTTTTTAATCAATAAGATATAGCATGAGTTTTTGAACTCATAAAGTGGCCAAAATCTGATCAGCTCATTTTCAGACAGGTTTTTATAGAAATGGATATAGAATTTTTTTCCTGAAACCTTCAGAATCTCTTTAGCAGATGTTTATGTATAAAAGACATGACAAAGTGGATTTTGCATAATGGGTGACCTTTAAATTACATACATACATACATACATACATACATACATACATACATACATACATACATACAATGACGTTACATAAATGAATCACAGCATCTCTGTATAGTATGTATTCACTCTCTGTCCTAAAGGGCTTGTTGGAGCTCCTTTCCCCCCCCCCCCCCTCTTTTGGCTGCCACTGCAAACATGGTTCATGCTTTCTGTGGGTCTATTTGTGTTCCTCAGACAAACCAAAGCTTCAAAGTGAATGTGTCCCTGTGGCATTTAGCTGACATTCTGCTGCCTTGCACATTATATCACAATGTATGAGATTTGATCCTACCACATGTCTTAATAGACGGT